>LUGF01027614.1:425800-453589 GCA_001625245.1 Calycopis cecrops | reverse complement strand
CGAATTTGGCTATAATACACGAAATGATACAACATAGCTATCTACCCAACACTTTACGGCGTCAAGTGAGCGAGCAGTTAGCTTCAGCCGAATTTGGTTGCAATGCACGAAATGATACAACATAGCTATCTACCCAACACTTTACGGCGTCAAGTGAGCGAGCAGTTAGCTTCAGCCGAATTTGGTTGCAATGCACGAAATGAGACAGCATAGCTATCTACCCAACACTTTACGGCGTCAAGTGAGCGAGCAGTTAGCTTCAGCCGAATTTGGTTCCAATACACGAAATGATACAACAAAGCTATCTACCCAACACTTTACGGAGTCAAGTGAGCGAGCAGTTAGCTTCAGCCGAATTTGGTTCCAATACACGAAATGATACAACATAGCTATCTACCCAACACTTTACGGCGTCAAGTGAGCGAGCAGTTAGCTTCAGCCGAATTTGGTTGCAATGCACGAAATGAGACAGCATAGCTATCTACCCAACACTTTACGGCGTCAAGTGAGCGAGCAGTTAGCTTCAGCCGAATTTGGTTTCAATGCGGCAGTAAGGTAAGGGTTAGAGCCCTTAACACAATAGACGAATAAAAGTCTAATGAAACAAAGTCCTGTGTACAAGCTAGTTAATCTTAAAATGAATACCACATAAAACAATTTACTACAACTATAAAGATGCGAAAGGATAAAGGATAATTTGAAATTCACATCTTCACAACCACATAATAGTGAAGTGATATCGGGTGTTGGTCCCGGGTCGCGGGATCGATTTCAATAAGCGATAACTTCTGCATGAGCGCACGGCCGTCCTTCAGGGGACATTTGCGGATGCCACTGATCAAAGTCCCAGACGTGCTGATCTTTTTGCTTCATTTTTTAAATTCTTAATTTAAATTGGGGTTTTTTTGTAAACGGCCATGATATTATTGGCTTTTCAGGTTTCATATTTTGTGCCAGATTCTCCTATTTTAAAAATTAGAGGACACACTCATTTTTCCACTTTGGAAGTGTCTATCTTTCAACCAATTGATTTTGACGAAAAATGGTATTTGCTGGTATTAGTAACCTTAAGGTTGTTTTTGAAGATTTAATCATAGACACCCCTCATATACAGGTTGAAAAAAATAGATTCAGTTCTATATATGGAGTGCCCTTCTTTATTTTTTAAATTTCTTTATATACAATATATTTCAATAATTTATAATTATACAAAATTGAAGTAGCACTTGACCACAAACCTACAAAGTTTCAACTACGAAAGCCCAATAGTTTCGAAAAAAAGGCTGTGACATACTGACGGACAGACGGACGGATGGTCAGACAGACATGACGAATTTATAAGGGTTCCATTTTTTGCCATTGGCTACGGAATCCTAAAAAAAGTAAGTTGTTTTTATTATAAATTACCTATTACATATATTATGTATGTATATTTGTAAAATTATGGGCAGTAATATTTGATGCTTAATGTATTTTGCGTGATTTTTTGTAAATCTGTATTATATACATTCTATTTCATTATAATAATAATCAAAGAGCATACAAAAGATGATAATACTAAATCAGTCATAGAGAGACATGCCTCTTTTTTAATATAATGCATAATATAAATAAATATTCCGCCCGCAAATAAAATTTAAAGTTTATTTTTTCATCAAATTTCGTTCCTGGCAGCTCACGGCGCGCAGGTGTGTAATTCGGACGTAAATAACAAAAGTACCGGAGCGCAACTAAAATTTTCCATCCGAAAGGCGCGGGCATGCGTCTTATTCACTTACAGTAGACGCGACGGGACTGTATTAGAAGAAATACATATTTTACACTTTTGACAGATGTGTCTCCCCCCCCAAGATTTATTATACGGGAAATATGAAGTAGCGTCCTCGTGTACGAAGATTTTTCCTTGTTCCGTGTGCAGATAATGCTCCCGTGTCACTGGGACACACTTGGATGTATAAATCACGGCTTGTTGTGAATCTCAAATGGGTTTTGTTGTATTATGTTTCGAAACAATCTTCTTTGTATGAAGATTATTATGTTATTTATCGGAGAATCAGCGGTCGAATCAACTTATTGGTTACTGAAGCAGATGCGTGAATCTAGTAGACACTAGCTATTGATCCCGACCTTTTTTTTTGTTGCGTCATAAACAGCACTGTTATTTTTTGAGCATAATTATGTATTTTTGTCTTCGATGCTGCAGTTTAAACGACTTCATTCGTTGATTCGTCTTAGATATGCGAAATGTATTTTAAACAGTCGGGTTTTTATTTTTTTAAAGTTGCTAGTCATTTTTACAAACAATTTTGACATTTAGACGCTTATTATTGAGACAATATAAAAGGAAAAGTTACATTTTAAGCATCTTCTATTTTTAAGTTTCTGAGTATGAGAAAGATGAACTATGCAAGAGAATTTTTGTTATTAATACTAGAAATCTCCAATTAACGGTCAATAGCTGTAGTAAATGTTGTGATAAATAAGAAAGCAATAAACAAAATATATAAGAAAACGAATATTACCGTTCAATAGCCAATACTTGTGAGAACAAAGTCCACTCAATAATATTTCTCATCAATTTCGGTCCTTTATCTGACTTTGCAGCAAAGTTATCTTCGCAATTTATGAATAGTAGGCTCGAGAAGTTAATATCGGGGACATCGGCTGCGATACCCCCAACTTAAGAATTATGTTCCTTCTTTGCAACTCAGTTTTTTGACTGCAATAAATTACTTCTTAAGAGAAATGTAAAGTTATTGAAGTGTGTATAATACAAAAAGGTTTTGTATTTTTTATGTTTAAAAGACTTCAAATCGTTCCCAATTCTATTGTAGTCGTTTTTTAATATTCTCCCAATAGCCATTTGTAAACCGAAATGAGAAATGTAATTACTATCTTATGTCTCATAAAAAGTCTCTTTGAAATATTGCTGAAAAAAAATAATAAAATTTCTATCAATATAAAATTGTAATTTGAAACCGAATAATAGACAATAGTATTTATAATTACTTTTAGGACCGAATATGCAGATCCATATCACTATAGAATAGATACCTAAGTTTTTTTTTATACCACGATGGTGGCAAAAAAAGCAAAGCAGCATAAGTTGCGAACAATTTTTGTAGAACATTACCATAGGCTCTAGATAGTAGATATTATGTAGTACGTATTTAAGTAATAATAATGTCCTTGCAGAATATCTGCATGTGGCCTGGATGGGAATTGCATGTGCGATTACCGAGAACCAAACTTCGGAATTCGTGATTTGCGCCTAAACCTGCGTTTTCTTTTTTTAATTATAATGTAGGACGGCAAATCAGTCTGGGAGTTGGCGTCTTTCTGACTTGCCCTTCACGGGCCACCGGATACGCACATGTCGCACGAAACGCGACACTTTCACTTTCCGCTATCGCGTATCGAGAGGTGCCACGGCCGTGGCGATACAATTCGGCTACAGTGCATGGCACTACCTTTTCCTAATCGAATTAAGGATATAGTGAAACTTAGCGAAAGCAAAGCTAAATCTTATCCAAAGAAAAGTTAGTCGCCAACTTCGCACTTATCTGTCTACGCTCACTACTTACTTGTACTAATGGCTATCAACATATACGTAATATGAAAGTGTTCGTTCCAACTGTTATCGACTGTTACCATCCCTACATCAAAAGTATTTTACCTTCGCGTCATAGAATTTATCTCAATAAAGCTATTTATTTTTTCGAGATAAATAGTTTTTGTCAATCCTTACGTAGTTTTTGCGTAAAAGAATAATTTATTTATTTAATTTTTAAGGAACACAAACAGTAATTAGACATTATTAAATTAATCAAAAAAAATATTTCATATACCAAAACTGTGTCCATTAATTAAATAGTTGAAACAATATTAATAGAATCCGCGCAATAATATACAATAAATAACATACGTTTACTTTTGTAAGATGTATTAGTACAGTCAATCTGTAATTAAATCAGGAACAAATTACAGGAGCAAATTTGACTTGATATATCGTACAAACTTTTCCCTAAAACTCATAGATTCTAAGAAAAACGCAATTCAAATTTTTTTTTTTGGATTTTCTCAAAATCAGCAACAGATGAGACTTCGCCAATCTCCCATTCTGCTATTTACATGCCCCTCTAACGATATATCAAGTCAAATTTGCTCGTGTAATTTGTTCCCCATTTCATGTTTTTTTATTACAGATTGACTGTACTATATCTTAAAGACATATGATTGTGATCATTTTGAAGTTTACTTTTTGTTACGCTTGGCTTAAAAAATAAGAGTATTTTATAACAAGCACGAGGGTTCGTTTCCTTAAAAGCATCCAACGAAACACACTTATAGCGGACCGGAACGAACTATCAGAGTTGCAAAAAACTCCCAAGAACTCCGGCCCGGTCGTAGTGAGCGCAACAAAAATTTAATTTCGCTACAAACTTGGTAGTTGGGGTCTCGACTGCCGGGTCCCGCCAAATTACTGACGTGGCTTCCAACTTTTCTTATTAAACATCGCATGCACTTACACTATGTCATTTTCCTGCTATTTTTGGCTAGGCATATCAGATGAGGCACACGACACAAGTAAATAAGAAAGTTATCTATTTATAAATTACGTGTCACTGTTTGTCCGCGATGGACTGAACCGATTTTAATAACATTTTTACACATGTTATTTTGTCCAATTTAAAATATAGCTTCCACCCGCAGCTTCGCCCGCGTGGATTTCGGATTATAAAAAATCCCTATAAATTTTAACTTATTATGTTATTCTGATATGAAAGCTACTGTAAAGTTTCATGAAAATCCGTTCAGTAGTTTTTGTGTGAAAGAGTAACAAACATTCTTACAAACTTTCGCCTTTATAATCTTAGTAGGATTTTATTTTGATAATGTATTAATATATCTTAGCGAGGGCCGGTAAGTAGTCATAGGACTAGGCAAATTTTGAGTATATTTTTGATTCTGGAGTTTTTAATAGAATAGACTTTTTTATTTTTTTTTTCAATCATTTATTATCCACGTCTTTAAATTTCCGTACAACAAGGTGTTTTGTATAATGATAATTATTATATTATGTGTGCACGGGCCGGGTTATAATCGTGCCAGCAAGATTTAGCTGCAAATAACCACACTATTTCATAAGTAATGTTTCACCTACCACGCACAAATCAGAGTCGGGTGAAAAAGAGTACAAGCTAACGATAAAACCACAAACACATTGAAAATTATATAAACCTTAATATACATACGAAAAACTTAATATACTCTTCAAATCATTGGAATAAGCACCTCTAAGGGGCCTACAAACCGTATGATATTTTGTCTTTACGATTCTTTGTTTAATTTATAGTTTTAAGTACTTGGATGTCACTAATAATTTATATAGATCTGGTCCACAATACACAGTTATTATTATTATTATTAAGTGTAAATGAGTAAGAAAAGTTTATTTTTTTTGTAGCACATGGGGCCAATAAGTTAAGCGACCTCACGTTAAATGATCACCAACGAGCACATACGTTCTAAACACCAGCCCCCTTATTAATAAACATAGAATAACTCTATCCAAGGAATAATCTAGTAATAAAGTGATATCTGTCAAATTCCATAATAAAAAAACACATAAAAAGTATGGAATTTGACAGATGTCAGTTTATTACTAGGTTATTACTTGGATATAGTTATTCCATGTTTATTAATAAGGGGGTAAAGGTCTAACAGACACTTGCGGGCCTTTTATAGATGAATAAGCTTTTGAAGTAAAACTTCTATAAGCGCGCTTGACTTGGGGAGTAAGCTAGCGAGAAATCACACATCGGGCGCGACCATTGGAAGTTGTCATTCAAAATTCAAATTCGATTTTTATATTTAAAAATCATATGGTATATTATGTCATTGTATGTATTACCTACGGTAATCTCTGTTTACGACGGTAATGAATTTGTGTATCAAATCAATAATTAAGTCTTACTTCAGTTGTGTGGTCTTGTGTGGTTCAGTTACTCGTCGTTTAAAAAGGCAGTACCACGCTGGCTGCATGCAGCCGAATTGGGCCGGCACGACCGAGGAAGTACCTCTCACGAACACGATGCCGGCGTAAAGTGACAGTTGTGCTGCCGCTTTTCGTGTTGTGTGTAAGTAGTCGGTGGCTCATGGACGAGCGAGGAGGACGGAAGGCAACGCATCTTTGTACTTTATGCGGATGTCAACGGTTGTCAGAGTCATGAAAATGACTGCGTCTGCTCGTTTGCCCTCTCGTACCATAATAAAATAGTGATGATGGAATAAACTGTACCTGTGTACATAAAGTAATGTATGTCTGTTTTATATATTAGTTTTTGTTTCGATGTACACGACTTTTTATCATAATGTGCAATTGTGGCTATTGAAATATTAAAAAAAAACATTAAATATGGTACATCATATTTAATATTTTAAATGCGAAAGTTTGTATGTTTGTTTGTTTGTTACTCCTTAACCTTGAACCGATTTTCATGAAATTCGGCACACACATAGAGGGTAATTTGGATTAACACATAGGAGTTTTTATCCCGAAAAAATGTTCCTGTGGGATGTCATGGGATGACTTTCTATTTTCCACAGGATCGAAATTTACGCGGGTGAAACCGCGGGGCGCAGCTAATTGGACATAAAAGTATGTAGAATTATTTAATACTACATAAGACTGTTCTCGTTAGTACAAATAGATTCGCCTGCCTCAGTCTGTCTGTCTGTCAGTCTGAATACTGTAAGGATGAAATGTTGCGACAAATCGTACCGTATAAATGTCTTTTAAGGCACGTCATAACATAATGGAATCCGTAGGCGTGCCAAAGACTTGAGTCGTACGTAAAATATTTACATTTGCTTTATTGGAGAGTAAATTTGATAACGCTTTTACAGTAATGAAAACCTTACAACTCTAATTAATGTTTGAATTAAGAACACGAAAATATGTAATAAGTATTTGGGGTTCTGTAATCAAAAAAGTAATTCTTATAGGATCACTTTGTAGTCAGTCTGTCTGTCCTTCTATCAGTATGTTTGTTAAGAAAGTTTTTTACAGTAAGAGGTAGTGCCAAACTGCATGCATGCGTGTAGCTGAATGGGCCGGCACGACCGGGGAGGTACGATACTAGCGTTAAGTTACAGTTGTGCTATCGCGTTTAATGCGGCGTGTAAATAGTCGGTGGCCAATGGTGGTGGAAAGGAGAAAGAGGCCAACGCATATGTATAACCTTTACGCGGATGTATATGGGCGTCAGTGATCTTGAAAATGGCTCCGATCGCTCATGAAGAATTACTTCTTTTTCTTTTTTACTTCTCAACAAAAATATAAGTTTATCGCAAAACAAATGTAATGTAAAATTAAAACAGTCAAAGTTATTGGAATTGTCTTGATAATATTTTAAACAGAAATATTATTATAATTCTTATAAAACGAAAGCAATTTGAAATGAAATACCGAAAAAATACTAAAATGTCCCAAGTATTATTCCTAAGTTTGAAATAAATTCTAATTTTATGTCAACTCCCACGTTGGTTCATCTACGTTCTTATTTGTTTAAAATATTCTTTCGTCGGAATCTTAATTTAAAAATGAAGTTTATTGTTTATCGCAAAGAATACTGCAAAGTTCAAATTTATTTAGGGAGCCGTGCGCGGCAACAGCTGTCCCTGAATGATGAAAAGCTTAAGGCGATTACAAGATTCCCTCCCATTTCAAGTTTAATATAAAAATAAGTAGATAATGCTCTTTTAAGTGTATGTTCTCATGGTACTGCCATTTCAAAACTTTGTTGCACGTTTGTCTGCCTTGGGGGAGTGAGTTTAAGTAAATGTCAATATTTTTTTAACTCCATATATAATGCTGAGGAGACAGAACCCCAGTGTTACTTCGTGTATGTCACTGACATTTGCTTTAAGAACTTTACTAAATTCTTACAGTGTGTTTTTAAGGTAAGACTTGGTAAAAATACTTAATAAAATATTAAAATACTAAATTACTTAAAGATATATTATTACTTTAAGATAAAACGGTTGTCATTAATGGTAAATGGTTTTCAATTTTCATGTAAAATATTCATATGTAGGTATTCTAACTTTTCTATCATTTCTGATGTGCCTTCGCGCCATCTTTGCCCTTTCTTACTTTTCTAATATACCCAGAGGTAAATGTCCGATGAATACACTCAAAACGACCACTTACATTATTTATTCGAACTGATGATACCCGCTACTGTTGCGTGGGTCTTGTCTTTTATATTTTAAACGTCGGGCATTGAATACAATTTTCTAGAATTGCTGGAAGTGACAGCCAAATTAAGTTGATCGTGTAAAAAAACTACTGTTTCTATTTTATAAATTGTTAGCGTAGAACTAATACATAGAAGAATCTCGGGTATAATACACACATATTCAAGTCAGTGGAGATTTCGACTTTGGATTACACTGTAATTTCGTTAAGTAAACACTTGTTATTTGATACGGTATATTTTTAATTTATTTTTAATTTTGGATCGGGTATACAAGGTTGATAAAAGCGAGAGGCAAACTACATGTACTATAAGTGCCTGCAGTTAATCCGAAAATATTTAAAAAAAGTTTAGGACAAGTATACGAAAATACATTTTTCAAATAAGTTAAATAGCGAAAAAATGAAATTACGCTTTGTACCGGCTCGTACAGCAAACGGCAACCTCGCACGGGGTGAATGACTTCGGCCGGCCTCTTGCTACCAGCTGATGTACAGGGTGTTCCAAGTGAGAAAAAACTTAAAAAAATTCCTGTGGCTTAACTATCGCTCCGATTGATTTGATTTTTGTTGTGTAACTTGAAAATTATACACTAAATATGTGGTTCGTTTTAATGCCTCTCGCTTTTAAGCCTTGTATAACAACGTCAACGAATTTGCGTGTCTTCTTGATATGTAAGTTTATATTCGCTTGCCCGTTTTGAGTTTATTATAAGTATATAAAACTTCCTTCATGTATTGAGCCCAACGTGCTTGTACTTTAGCAAAGATCGAGAAAAAAATTATCTCGTACGACAAAGGACCAGGATAACATAAAACTGGATATGTGCGATAAATCAAACGTTACTCAAAAGACTCCGTAGACGTATCTACGTGTTAGAAAATCGCTTTGTCAGCAACAACGTTAAGACGTTAAGTTGGTGTATATCGGCGTGAAATTCCGTAGAAAGCTGCATTCTGTTGTGCGCTAACAGTTTTCCATATCGCGACGGTTTATCGAACGATCTGCGCCCTCCGTCGTCTCGATGATCCATCTTCTGGGGTGTGCGAGCAGCGCAGACGAGCGTTTTAAACGCTTTCAAATCATTTATTATTTAAAACATAATATGTTAATAAATTAATGTGTTGTAGTGTATCCAAAAAGAATACTCTCTTTAGAGAAGCAATATTTTTAGCGCAGCAGATCAAATATTTTATAGTCAATAAACAATTAAACTGAAAACAAATAGATATTAGAAAGAAGGAATCCTTTTGAATAAAACATAAATAAGTTTATTTGTATGATAATATGTAATACTAGCCGCGTGCCGCGGTTTTGCCCGTGTAAATTTCTGCGCAGTGGAAAATAGAATAGCATCCCATGGCATCCCTCAGGAACCATTTTTTTTGGATAAAAACTATCCTATATGTTAACCCAATTTACCCTCTATGTGTGTGCCATATTTCATAAGGATCGGTTCAGCAGTTTTTTCGTGAAGGAGTAGCAAACAAACAAACAAACATACAAACTTTCGTAATAATAATATTAGTAGGATAGGATGTAAAATGACTCAAATCACGGGAAACAGTATCTAACCGGTCTAGTTTAACAAAAGCGATATTTTTTTCACATTAAATCATGTTAATTTTCAAGAAGCATACTCCAGTACGCGTGTCAGCACTAATGCAAAGTTTTTTCCAAAGTAAGTAAGTAAAGCTATCTGTAATATTTTCTACACCAATACCTGTTATAAATGTAACATGTTTATGTGTACGTTAGAATAAACTTTATACGGCTATTTTGTAGCTGCTCATTAAAAAAAACATGAAAATTTGAAAAGTAGAGACAACATTTTTTCGAAATTTGAAAAAAAAAATTCAACTTTTTCATATTTTACGTTTGACACGTTCGTCTGCACTGCACACTTAGGGCGCGTGCCAATGATCCGTCTTCGTGAAAACACGCGCAACCGACGCGTGATTCCACCAACAAGGGTGCGGGTGAAATATTTTTTCCCTCTTATTCCTTAGTTTGGTGTTAAACTTACTGGGGTGACAAAGGGCATTGTCTGGATGTGTCCAATAGCCTGTGAATATGTTTGCACAAACCATTTGTATTTCTTCTTATAAATTATATTATGTTTGGTTCGTATGCTCTTTTCTATTTACCACACATATCTTTTATTACTTCATCTTGAGCTATACATAATTTATGAGTAAAAATGCATCCCATGCATTTGACTGGAATTAATGTCTTATCATGATTTTCAAAGGCGTACAAAGAATAAAAAACGCAGGCGTATTTTTTATTTAGATATTCAAAAATGTATTAATTTCGGGTAGGCTATTGTGTCAGAAATAAGTTGGTACGTAATGTGAACGATATCGTTATTAAAGTACTCCATATACTGTACGATTTCTATCCGACCAGTCGTATCGTCTCGAATACGAAGAACACAAATACGAAGCATTGTAAAACCTAAACCCCCTTATTAATAAACATAGAATAACTTTATCCAAGTAATAACCTAGTAATAAACTGACATCGGTCAAATTCCATAATAAAAAACACATAAAAGGTATGAAATTTGACGGATGTCAGTTTATTACTAGGTTATTACTTAGATAAAGTTATTCTATGTTTATTAATAAGAGGGATAGTGTATGCAACCTTAAAGACTATAAGACCAAAGCGCTAAGCGTCAAACAATAAAAAATTTGAAGATACATCCATGGAATTAATATTACCAACGTAACTCTCAGAACCTAAGGCATTATAAACATCTCATATCAGGATGCATCTTCCTCATCTGCGGGAGAGTGGGGGTTGGTCCCCATTTCGACGACAAACCGCCAGCCGTCTTGTTTTCATTGGGACTCTCTTCGGCTCCACAGTAAAACTACAGGCCCAAAAAAGATCAAAAAAGAAGAACAGAAATGTGGGACATTGTAAAACCTGTACCCCATTATTAATAAACATAGAATAACTTTATTAAAGTAATAACCTAGTAATAAACTTGTCAGTTTAAGTCTGTCAAATTCCATACTTTTTATGTCTTTTTTAATATGGAGTTTGACAGATGTCAGTTTACTACTAGGTTATTACTTGGATAAATTTATTCTATGTTTATTAATAAGAGGGGTAGTGTATATCAGACCCTTAAAGCGACTATATTACCAAGACGCTGAATGTCAAACAATTAAAAATTTGAAGATACATCAAGCTATTAGCGACCGACCCCCGCAGTTTGAATAAATTCTCGTCGGCGATTTATCAGCGTGACTCACAGGACCTATGGCATTTAAACCGTACATTACGTGATTTCCTTAGAACCGATCGCTTACCTGCTGAATTTTGCATAAGGGTTCCGTGACGTGAAATTTTTTTTCAAATTTTTAATGAACCATATTTCTATGGAAGCAAAAAAGAAAATGAGGGGCTCCTACTTACTGTGCGATTTCATAATTGCTACATTCGATCACATAGACAGACACAGCTGTGCTGTTGCATTTCATGCGGTGTAGGATCTAGTGGCCTATGAAGGAGGGAGGAGGAAGGAGGGCAACGCATGTATAATCCGTATGGGGAGGTCTATGGGTGTCGATAGTCGTGAACGTGGCTCCGATTGCTTGTTTGCTCTCGTATTGCATATCGCGATATATCTCATAGTATAGAAGACTCTAATTTCATGGGTACACTCGCTATATCCAACGACATCAAGCGTTTATCATAATGTGGAAGAACAGCGGAGAGGATGGCCCTTTTCATCTACATTTTATTAGACTGCGCCACCAGCCAGCACCTCATTGTAGTCTCGAATCTAATGATTTTTCGTGTAAAATAAGTCATTGTTTTTAATTGAAAAACTAGCTGCGCCCCGCGGTTTCACCCGCGTAAATTTCGGAAAATAGAAAATCATTTCGTGGCATCCCATTGGAACATTTTTTCGGAATAAAAACTATCCAAGTTACTCTCTATGCGTGTGCCAAATTTCATTAAAATCGATTCTGCAGTTTTTACGTCAAGGGGTAACAAAGAAACAAACATACAAACTTTCGCATTTATAATATTAGTAGGATAACCGAATTCGATAACCATAGAACTCCATATGTTACGGACGCAAGACACAGTATTCAGCGGCTCTCCGCCACCTAACACAAGTTGTTCATGGTATACACATAGTTTTTTTTTCACCTACAGATTTTAGTACGAAAATAAAGATTTTAGTAGGCAGTTCTACCGACTTCGCTCGATGACGTTAGTCTCTTTAGTTATGGATGACATGGTCAAATCTTCAAACCACGTCAGCTGTATCACACTCTTGGAAATTGTTGATAGTCGTTAAGCAACATACATATATATTTCACATAATTGCTTGAACTAGTAGTGGACCCGCGAAGATCGATATTCGATAAAAGTGAAACTTTTTTGTAATTAAAAACTAAATATCATATGGGATTGTAACTGAGGTAAACAATCAACACTTGCAAAAGGCACATAGAAGCTTCATCAATCATTACGTGTATCATAAAATATATCAATATGTCATATGCATGGTAGTGTGTGTAAAGTTTTATTTATTAAAAGTACTTTATAAACATTATTATTAAAATATGTTAGCATTCTGCACTTCTCTTAGACGTAAACTATAAGAGTGCTAAATTTCATACTCCTCCGTCCGCGCAATTTTCAAAAAAATGTTCCTAAAGTTTTTGCTTCACGTATTAATATATAGATAAGCATATTTATAACTTACGAAGTAACTAAACGCTCATCCTTCATTGAACGTCGCAATTAATCTGATAAACTAGTAAAGCCAATTCACGAGCACTACAGAACCCCGATACATGCAGAACCCGCAAACAAATAGGTGCGACGTCCCGTTATTTTGACATGTGCACCGGAGGTGAAAAACAGCCGACGGAGTGAAATTCCCACCAAATTGATTTACCACCATCAGTCATGCGGGAAACGGATTCCGTATCCGTTTTTCACCATTGTCTGAAACGCCTTTCAGCTTCCATTTTGAATCAATTCGTTGTTTGAAAAAGTGATTTATCGTTTTTATTTGTAGTGCGCAAACAAGCAGTCCTAGTCGTTTTGATGATCTTCCTCCTTCCACCGCTATGGGCCACCGGAAACTCATACACCACAGGAAACGCGCAAGAATAGTGCTTTCAGTTTACGCAAAACTTCTAAACGAGAGGTACTTCCCCTGTCGGACAGATTCAATTCGTTACAAATTGATTTAATAAATCGTGCGTGAAGATTTTCCGATGGAACATGGAGGGGGACGAAGGACAGGTGGAAACACATCTGTATAACCTCTATACGGATATCCAAAGACGTCGACAATCATATGAGGCTCCGACTGCTCGTTAGCCTCCCTACCTCTCCATACCTACAAAAAAAACCTTGCTAGCTGCTCACCACAAAATACCTATAGACTGCTATATACATTTGCCATGCCACGAATCGCGTTGCTTTGTTCGTTCATCACACTAATATTGCAAATGTACGTTTGTATGTCTGTTACACGAGCACGCGATAAACAAGCACGCAATGGACTCGGAGACAGGGCTGGGCGGGGTCGTTATACCGGTAATAAGTCACACATATATTTTCGCCCAATATAACACATAACATTGGATTTTTTAGGTTTTTTGATTAAGCTGATGAATGACGAGAGCGTTACGAAAAGTGTAAACGGGCGAGGCCAATGGTAGTTGGGAGGATAAGTTAGTGAAGACAGAAATAGAGTACGTTTCTTATATTTTTGTTGGAAGCAAGAAAGAGCAGTGACCGCGCATATTTTCTTTGTCTCTACTCTCATAGTCAGTTATGTTTCGTGTATGAAGTTTTACTTATGACAGCTGCTATCTTATTACCAGGTACCTGGCTGGGAGGCTGGAGATGTCCTATATATCTTATGCATCATCTTTCAATACTGATGTGTAACAAGTGTCCTACTTCCACTTTACGATATGTATATGCTACACGCTTGAATGTACACAGCTATTAATTTACATGTGATTAAAACTAGCACAAAAACATAACGTTAAAGCCCATTTTAATTACCACCCTATTGATTACGCTATAATTTGCAGCCACTAGGGTGCACTTTGCCTATGGAAGCATTGCTAATAGCTATCCAACTGATTTATGCTGTGCGAACCCTTTGTTTCCGCCACATTTCATATTCACATGCTGTTTCACAACTGATTTTGCGCTTTGATTTTTATTATGTGCTCGTTATGTCCTTTTTATGGCAATGGATATGAGCGGTGGGGTCACTCAATGGTTACTGCAAATCATAATTTGTCAAATAAAGGTTGTTTTGGTGTCCTTCCGAATTTTCGATAAAATTTTATGACTGAAATTTTACACTTTTCCGAATAGCTTGTCATAAAGGGTTATCTCTATCTATTCCTTAGCTCTGCAGAATTTTACAGCCTCAGTAGTAATCAAAAGTCAAAATATTCTTTTGTTCCCTGGAGCAATGACCAACCTGAACCTGGAGCAATGAAAATGAATATAAATTATATTTTACGTTTGTTGTGGAAGAGCCTGCCGCCATTGTCGCATTGCAACCTAATCAGTTAAACGCCATCAGCGACGTCTCGGTTTTTCTTAACCCTGGCGTTAAATGATAGCTATTGGTGTTGATGTCAGCATGTATGTCCTGTTCCGAAATCATTAGGAGGTCCTGCACTTAGCCGAATTTTACGTGTCGCCTTTCGTGGTAGTGTGTTAGTTTCTGGTAGGTACCCTATGTAGGGCAAAAAAGGAAGGAAAGGGTAACATCTCGTAGCGGATGTTTATGGGCGTCGGTAGTCATCAATCCCCGACTGCTCGTTTGCCCCCTATAATATAAAAAAGAAATCATATTTTTTCTCTAGTTTTGTATTAGTTTTTTTCTCTCTTACAGATAGTAATAGAGAAAAAACTTAATGATTTAACAATTAATCACAGCTTAGATTCCGTAAACGAAGTACAGTGTAGCAAGTTTTTGTCGGCGCGCGTTTAATGCTGCGGTATAAACTGCTAATAGAGGGCTTGATTTATGTGCCCTTAGCACGCTGCTGCCACGTGTCTGAATGTGCGTCCAGGTATTAGATTCAGGTACGTCTAAGGGACGATGAATGATTTTTTTCTTTTTTTTTTAATGTATTGTGGACAAATGAGCAGTCGGACCCAATAGGTAGTCATACCTACGCTAGTAAACACCCGCATAGAGGCCACACAGATGCGCAGCCCTCTTTCTTTCTCTCCATCAGAAACAAGCTACTGGTAATTCGCTCTATAAACCTATAACCAAATGTTCACATATAAAAATCAATCGGATGTCCTGATTTTACCCGGGCTGATCTACGAAACTACATAATCTAATTTCACACATTCATTACTTAACTTTGCGTAATATAATTTTATTTCGATTAATGACCGCGATTTTATTGCCACAGCAACGCGCGTCCCAATCACATAGGAAGTATTGCACTTTCCTGTACTGTCCCGCATGTTCTTGTAAACAAAAAACACAAAAATCCAAACCCAACCTCCTTCCAGTCAACCAACTAATTACCGTGACAGAAGCGATGCGGGTGTAAAATTCATTACTGTCAGTTTCGGGCACCAATCTGAGATGATGGATGGCGTATTAAAACTAACTCCTGTTGGTTAACATTTTTTATTGCTGGTCACATTGAGACTGATGAAGTATTTTAATTAGATAGGGGTTAAAAGAGTAGGAAGGATTTTTTTTATAAAGTAAGAGAGGGCCGTCGAATCCATTTTCATGACTACCTTCTTCTTCTTCTCGTGTCAGTGTTCAGCTGATTGATTGATTGAATTGTATGTGCCCAGTACTGTGCCACATCTGTAGCGGCAACATTAGCATTGAGCAGGTTCTCGAATGTGCAAGTTCTGGGCACAGCGGGCACTGTAGTAGATGCTCCATTGATTGGGTCGGATCCCCGCATTCGCATATCATGACTATAATATATATATAGCCAGCATAGAGGTTATACAGATGCGTTCCCCCCTTCCTCCTCCCATTTCCAAGGGCCACCGGATACTTACACAGCGCACAAAAAGCAGCACAACTGTTACTTTACGCCGGTCTCGTGTAAGCGAGAGGTCCTCCACGGTCATGCCGACACAATTCGGCTAGATCGATGCATGCAGCGATGTACTACATCTTACTAAATCTTTATTTTTTCATGCTGATCTGATGACAAAAGAGCACAACCATTGATGATTACCTACGCTCGTTAACATAGTTAATAGTTATGCAAATGCTTTGCTCTCCTTCACCCCATTCTATCCACGACTATGTTATACAGGCTTTTCAGGTACAAAAAAAAATCGGTTGTCTGTAAGGTCGGTTTACTGACGATAGTTGAACGTGACAACGTAACATCCTCTGGTTCGTCAGGCTTTTTTTTCTATGGTGCGATTGTAAGCAGTTCTGCAAAATAAATCATCGTTCGAAACAATTTAAAAAAAACACGTGTTTTTTTGAAGCCATATTGCAAATTAATATCTACTCACAGAGATGAAATAAAAAAACAACGTAAACGAATTTTAAAAGCGTCCTTTGGTAGCGTCGTTTGTCTAATGTTTATTAGTTTGACAGTTCTCAAACAACGCTTGCGTTTCGTTTCTTACTCGTTAACAAAAACCTTTTTAATTTTTTTTATTATTAAATCATATTTACTTTGAATATCGTAAATGATTAGCATTATATGAAAAAAATCTACAATTTAAATTTTTTGTTCCTTTATTTTGCAAATAATCCTAAAACATACAATTTAACAGCAATGTGCTTACGGAACGTAATATTGTTCGGTCAATCATTCATTCAAAACAGGACATGTAACGCCTCACGAGCCGAGCGAGGTTACGCCGCATGTTGTCATGTTTTTTCGTACAGCCGGCTCAATCGAATCATAAGACGTTGTCGCGTCAAAAATGGGGCCGCTACAAAATAACTTTTTCAAACTGGGCGTTAGACGAAATCAGTTTTGGAACCTCTGCAGTGTAAAGGAAGGCTGCATAACCATAAATCGTACGGATATAAATGGGCGGTGGTAGCCACCAAAGAGAAATGTTGTCTTGCCCCCCGTCTTATAGCAAGAAGCAGATCGGAACTAAATTGTATGAAACAATGATCATGATGAATTCAAAAGCGTATGTTCGCTTCACAAGCTATTAAATCTTGTATTTGGGTTACAATGGCGGGCGTAATTACGCAAAATATCTGTAATTACCGCGCAACTGTAGCAGTTTTGAATAGACCGCTGATGGTAGCGTACGGGCGCTATTATCTTGTACGTATGGATTTTCAGTTACGTCTAATGTACTTTGTAACGTTTTTAATATTTCGCTAATACGTGAGGGTATGCTTGTAATATTCGTTTTGGGGGAAAAAACTGGGTACCTTACTTATATAGTAAGTCTATACTACTATGCTGCATTGCAGCTGAATTTGACCTGCTCGATTGGAATGATAACTACCTCGCCTACACATGAAACTGCATTCAATTATGTGTATGGCACTACCTCGTGCTAAACTTAGTACATTATTAGTTTCGAGATTCAAATGACTTTGTCACAAAGAGGGGAAGTAGCAGATTTGATTAAAATATAAAAAAAAAAATAGAAAAATCACCAAAAATAACAAAAAATAACAAGCAAAATACACATTAAAGGCTTGATAGACAAGCATAAAATCTTGGCAAAAAAAAAAATTATGCGACAGAATGTAGAATCGGTTATTATCTAGCCTTTTTTCTATTCATTTTAACTATATAACATACTGGGCAAAGGCAGTAAAATATAACCTATGTTTAAAATTATGTTAAGACGAAATTGAACGCGTATGACAAATTTTCTCAAACTTAGTGAAGTAGTTGCGGCGTCGCGGATTTACACAGAGACACGAGACATATATAATATATATATATATACATATATAAAGATATCTACAGTTGATATTGTATATTAATAAAGATATAATACGTACTTTGTAAAACCGAATTTTTGCTACTCAAATCCAAAAGACTGTAATGAATTGTAATAAAATATACGAAATGTTTCCTCCACGTCAAATTAATGCTAACCCTTTTTCATTTCGTTACACTAATCCTCTGTAGATTACGGTACCAGCACTTGGCTTCAAAATAAGCCTTTAAAAATTTCGGACCCGAAATTAATAAGGAAACATTTCAGGTGGAATTATCCTGTCCACAATTAAAATCTCAGAAACGTCAAATCAATTTGTTTTGTCCCATTATGGTCTAAGAGATGGTTTGATTTTTTCCAATTAAGAAGATTTATTTTTGAGCTATTATTTGGAGAGGGCTTTAAGGAAAGAGACCAAATTTGAATGTTCTTCAGTGAATACACATTAAATCTGATTAAAAAACGCAAAATATTTTGTCTTATAAGAAGATATGAAGAGGCACTATCAATTACTTACCTTAAACCACATATCTTCAACTTACTTTATGCAAAAATAAGTTCTTTTTAATTTTACAATAAATACAAATATCACTGGCAATATTCCGAGATTCTGCACTAAGTACTTTGAATGTACCGACGGCAGCTTCTAGAGATAGACATAAATTTCTTGAAGATACTTGAATTCAAAATAAAGATCTGTTTCTGGGATATTTATTCATGTTATTTGACTCGATATAGTGACAATACTTACAACTTTTACTTTTAGTAAAAGTCAGTGCCACACTGCATGCTTGCATGCAGCCGAAAAGGGCGGCCCGACCGGGAAGGTGCTTCTCGCTTTCACAATACCGGCGTAAAGTGACAGCTGTGCTGTCGCGTTTCGTGCTGTGGGTTAGTGGCCGATGGCCCATGGAAGTGGGGTGAGAAAGGAGGGCTGCGTATCTTAGTCTGTGAGCTTTGATAGTCATGAAAATGGCTCCTACTGCTCGTTTGCCCCCATATACCATAAAAAGTTACTTGATACAAAATATTTACGTCTCATTACCTACTTGAAAAATCAATTTTGACGTTTTTGTAGTAGGTATGTTTAAATGTTGACACGAAAGATATATTTGTGGCCCAGCGCAAATGGTTAATTTTTTTGTAAGAAATTCTCTAAAATGTGTACCTAATACGGAAAAAGAAGGTTTAAATAGTTGTCAAATTGGATGCGACAAAACAAAGCCAACTCTCATACTATAATTTATTTGACAATCTTCCGAAAGAAAGCGCCTCTTTGTAGCCTTTAAAATACCTTCATTAAAGTTTAAGACGGACAGGCTACGATAAAAAGTGAGAACACTCACTGTATCTATGCTTGAGTGATTTATATTTGCGACTCCGGTTGGTGACGGATCCTCCAAATGGTTAGAACTGACGCCATTTTGTTTAGTGACAAACTGTATACCGTCCTGTAGACGTGTCGTAGACGAAAAGTCCGTTAAGCATAATAATGAGCAGGGGACAAACGGCATTCAAGCTTTTTGGTGACTACCGGCCCCACATCTTACGCTTAGAGGTTGTGTAGACTGGTTGCCCTCCTTCCCCTCTGTTTACTTGAGTTTCTGGACCACCGGAAACTTTAATACCGGACGCACCGCGACGAAATAGCTGTAAGTCATCTCTCCGGTTGAGCGGTCCATCACAGCTGCAATACAACATAACATAATCTATTTAATATAATATATTTAATAAGAGATTATGTTATGTTATTATATATTATACCTACCTATATATCTATAGTTAATATTGTATATTGATATAGATATAAAGGTAGGTACTTTGTGCAACAAAATGCTTGCTACTCAAACCCAAATCCTCCACCAAGACCTAAAAAAAATAATTATTTGTAATAAAATACGAAATGTTTCCTCCACCTCAAATTCAATCAAGCAAAACCTCCTTCTCTCGTTCACCCGAATAGTACACCTAAAACTCAAAAACCCTCACGAAGTGGACATGCAAGATGACAGTTACGACCTTTGCATCGTTACCACCGAGAGTGATACCCTCACTTCTCAGGTCTTGCCGGGAAGATTCCGCTATATTACCTAATATATTATAGATAAGAGAACGTTCCATTAATCCCACAAAACACTAGAATATATTTGAGCTATCATTTAAAATCCCGATTACTCATTTGCGTCCATTACATTCCAATAAAATATAAATTTTCATTCACAACATTATAAAATAATTATTTATTAAAAGAACACATTAAAGAATTCGGTACACATGATGGCATTTAACACTGCCTGTTTTTGTTATTCATATTAAGGTATACCGCGTCAGTTGAAATGCCAAGTGGCATTTCGAATTATATGCCATTTATGAGACGTATTTAATTCCAAGTCGAGCGTATAAAAAGGGCGTAAGTGGTGGAAATTTTAATTTGTTTTTGACAAGCAAATCTGTGACGGCTGTTGATTTAATCATATCAAAGGTTAACAACTAACGAGGTACGACATGATTTCATATTAAGCGAATGTTATGAATCAGGATAAAAGAAACCTGCTTCCATTTTTGTAAGAGATGCATGGCGGATGAATTGATCCGGCACGACCAAGGACGTACGTTTCATGGAGCCACATGCTATATCTTTTTTTTATAATATAAGGGGACAAATAAACAGTCGGGGCCACTTTCATCACTACAGAGCCCATAAACATTCGCATAGTGCAGGAGTTCCCAACCTTTTTTGGTCAGGGATCACATTTATATTATTCTCGATAGCATGGACCACAACCACAACCACACGACACACAGCACAGCTGTCATCATTGCGTTTTGTACAGTTTCTTACTTTTTAATAATTTTTAATGGCTTGTATAGAAGAAAGGAGCATAAGACGTATGTGTATGGACGTCAATAGTTATTATAAGGCTTTGATTCCTTGTTTGGTCCCTTATACTATAAAAAATATACCTAATTTAAATTTTCTGTAATTTTTTTCTTTTTGATTTAATAGGGTCACCGGTAATAGTAATGGTTATACCTGAAACTTGTAATTAAATTTATGATTTGTAGGCCTTTGCCCGCTAAACCTTAAGGAAACTAAATGTAAGTTATTAATAAATTCATCCTATTGGTCACAGCAAGATGATATATATCCTATAACCTTCCTCGGTGAATGTGCTATCCATCACCAAAAAAAAAATCTAAACGCTCTACTACTTCCGGATATTAACGTGAATAACCATACAAACTCTTCTGGCTTATAATATGAGTATGGGTTATATAAACCGAAGCCCATAGTAATAAAGTTGATGCCGAGACCTCTGCACCCAGGACGGGGGTGTAACGGAGGCACGGTCGCCGCGGGCGTCTCGTAAACAAGCGCGCGACGAATGGCGATCGAGCCGTAGCCTAAATGTAACGGTATATCTAAATTGCATTGGCTTCTTATAGGAAATCTATCAAACGTGGAGCAAACGACCCTCTTAAAGACAACCGACGATTCGCTCCGGTAGACATCAGAATTATTATTTTTATTTTATTATTTTACATGCAGCGCCCCGCGGTTTCACCCGCGTAAATTTCGACCATGTGGTAAATAGAAAATCATCCCATGGGATCCCATAGGAACATTTATTCGGAATAAAAAGTAGTATGACACCTCATACAAACTGAACTGGCACTACCTTACTTTCTTAAAATATACCGCATGTCTTTACGTTAACAGAATGAGGAGCCTCTTGGGTAATATTTAGGCTGAAGTTGATGAAGCACCGTTTTCTAAGAATGTTAACAATTCGTGTTGCTGATCATGATGATTATCTTTAATAAGTCGACATTATGATTTTTATAGAGGGTCGTTTTTTTATCCAACTCCACCAGAAGAAGCGAAATGTTTTTCGAGGGTATGCATGTATGTACGTACCTAAGTAGTTTCTTTTATATTGTTTACGTAATACTATATGATAATGTACTATTAAATTGCGATTTTAGATTTTCCTAACCTGATAAAGTAGTTACTTATTAGCAAACCTACAAGTTGGTATACTATTACACTCTCCCTATGGCATCACGATAACACCTACAGCGCTTCCCATAAATGGTTGTTTTTCGATACATTTAGCTTTATGGCCCTCGCTAAGTCACGTATGAGCTTATATCTTGATTAGTTTGTCAAAATTTTATCTCCTTACTACTCCGCGCCGTGTGGCGGTAGTTGTGTCGGATAGAGAAATGAGAGTGATGAATCATTTATGCATGTTGAACATGATCAATAATTTCTTTATTTGTTCCTATAAGAAGAAAACCTTAAGGTTGCGGCAATTTTAGTAAAAGGTAGTGCTATTAATGCAATGCTAATATAATAAGTATAATAATGTGGAACATGCTGTCATGAAATATCATGATCGCTAATAACCGATAAGAGAACGCTACGCGACTGTGTCATTTTTAATTTTACCCTGGCCAAATAGATATATTATGTTTACCGTCTGCAAGGGTAATTTATATACATAACAATATGCGGATGTGCTCTATATGTCTTGGAGATTTTATATTTGGGATACTTTGAACTGTGTCACTATCAACGCTCATGTACATCCACACAATATAATGTGGATGACTTGTCCCCCATTTACTGCACGAATCACGATAGTCGTTGTTAAATTTGCAAGTTTACGTCACAGATTGTACTAGTTCGATTAGTCGAAATGATGATCAGGCTTATATTATACAAGCTGAGCCCCGAGGTTTCAACTGCGTTTTAATTTATAAGAAATCCATATAAATTTCGACACCCTATTTCACCCCCTTTGGGGATGAATTTTTAAAAATCCTTTCTTAACAGATGCCTACGTCAGAACATCTACCAGCATGCCAAATTTTTGCCCGATTTGGCCTGTGCGTTGATAGATCACTATGTCAGTCACTTTAGAGTTTTATATTAATAAATAAATATAAATAAATAAACGTTTATTTTGCTAATTAACACACATAACAAAAACATTTAACATTGGGTATAGCAAAATTGGTCCCAAACTCGGCATCTGCTAACATAATAATTATATTATGTTAGCACCGGTCTTCCGCTTGGGCCATATGATGACACACACGGACACGCCAACAACAATGAATTTATACTATAACTAATTATATTATATATTCACTATGATTTTAAGTGCAGTTGTTAAAAAATGCCAATTTAAAAATTCTCTCAAAAATGTACGTTATGTTCATTCAGTATTTTAGTTGTTTACTAGGCGTGTAGAACGCTGCAGGAGGCCGAATAAACGTGGTCTGTACAAGGTACGTTGTGTTTTCATTTTCTTTATGCAAGCCTGGTACGTGTTGCGTCAAAGTGCCGTGAATAAATTAAATAAAATTTCACAAACGCAAGCACAGCCGGAGTTATTAATTTTATTTTACAGAATATTTCAAAGAAGATTTCGTTACTGTTTTATACAATAAATTTCTGCATTTCAAAGTGGCTTGGACTCGGTGACCAAGCTTATATTATTTGCATTTTTAAGGGAGTCTTAAGTGGCAACATTAATAATTGCGTACTATCAGAATTGTATTGTTTGCCTTCTCCAAGAGATCAGAAGACAGATACCGCTTACCTACTTTAAGTCACCAACCATTCGGAAAAGAGGAGAGGTCTAATAGATAATTTTGTATGAGGTAGTGTATTGCAGCCAAATGAGGTCTCCCGCCCATTCGCTGTGGCAGATGCCGCTGTCGCTTTCCGCGTGTGTTTTCGGTCGATCCTGGAAATTAAGGAGGTCAACGCATCTGTGTAGCCGCTATGCGGATGTTTATGATAATATTCTAACAGCTCCGACTGCTCGTTTCCCCTGTATGCTATTAAAAAAACCAGGATCGGTCCAGTAGTTTTTGAATTCATCGATGACATACAGACAAATATAAATTTTATATATAAAAAACCTGAACTTTATTTTTTATGATTAAACGCAACTGATTTTACGTGGGTACGAAAGCTTGGGACACAGCTTATACTAAATAAAATATTTCAATTACAGTTTGACTAAACTACATTAAACCTATTTCTTCCGAGACGATTATGTGGCTCCATTTTTTCGCAAACGAGCCAGCGGAGAACAAACCAATAACCCGCGTAAAATTTTATTGTGCCCGCACCTCACCGTCGGAATTTCATTAGGCGGAAATATGGTGGCGTTTAACGAGCGTCTCTCGTATTACTCTCGGTTTTTTGAAGGCATCGCCTCAAATGAGTGTTTGACATCAATTACACTTTTTACTGTTCTTTTATTACAACACATCGTGATGTATTAATGTGAAGTTTGTTTGTATTTTTATTGTGTGTCAGTGTGAGTAATTCCCGGCCTACCGGTGAGTATTAGAATCCATACTACCAAATATTTTTATCGTATGAGGTATTTCATGACGCAGAAATATCACCATATTATTTCTGCCTCATGCAATAATAAAATATCTCATACTATAAAAATATTCGCATAACCAGTCTTATTGCCCTTTATTTTTTAAAGGCCTTGTCACTAATGAGAAAAGTTGAATGCAAAAAGAATTTCAAAAATATATATTTTCAAAAATAGAAAGGTTTTTTCAAAAATTCTATTAATAAGCTTCACAAGGACATAGACTAGTTCGTTTATTGATTGTAACTTTTTAAAAGTTACAACTTGCATTTGAAATCATACATGCCTATTTGTTAGTCAAAATAGTTGTCACTTTAGACCTACTACTACTTGTCACTTTAGACTCCATCAACTACTACACGACACTATCTTTTACGGTAGTTTACCTCCTACAGAACGTTGAGCAAATGGGACCCACTCAGACCCACCACCGAGGCACCGAGATGCTGAAAGTAGGCCTATTAACTTGGGTCTTACTCTTTCAGTATTCTCCTTTCAAATACCCTCACAAACCGCATGAAAAGTGACATCATAACCGACATATTTTTTTATACAGACTAATGACGCCCATAGACATCCGTATAGAGGTTGTACAGATGAGTTGTCTTTCTCCTTCGTCCATGGGCTATCGAACAACCCAATTGAACCTTTAAAACCGGTATTACTAATATTTGTGAAAGGTATATAGGTTATGGTCGTACCTTCCCGGTTTAGTTGCAATGTATCAATAGTACCTCTTTATATAGTTTTCGTATTTTTACACGAATGTTGTTCGTGATTACGATTCTTTTATCGGATCCGATAAAAAAAGGATTATTTCGAAGGTTCTGTCATTCTACAAGTGAATTTATATCAAACGCGATAGAATCCGTTAAAAGAATCGTAATCAGTCTCTTCACCTTCTTCTTCTTCTTCGCCTCTTTATTATCCGTAAACAATGCTATTCAGAAAAACGTATCAACTAGATAAGCATGATGAGATGCATTAATGTGGAAATATGGACCTTTAAATTATCTTAATACAGTTTAATTTGCATATAAATGGGTAATTATGTGGATAGTCCAGCATAATTGCCATTGTTATAATCCGTATAGGTCCTTATACAAATGATAATGGGCCCGACTAATGCCCTTTATGATATACTCTGAGATAAGTGGAGATGTCCCATATATGATTACCGTACATTCTGTTTAGCGAGTTAATATGCTTTGGAAAGTATACCAAGATTAAAGATGTTGTGATATTACAAGACGTGCCATACGACTATTGTATGGAAACATACAATAGCTGTGACACATTTCTACTTATATTATACCCCCTTATTAATAAACATTGATCAACTTTACTCCAAGTATTAAACTAGTATCTGTCAAATTCCATAGGTTATTGAAAAATAATTTGACAGATTCTAGTTTTATACTTTGAGTTAAGTTAATCTATGTTTATTAACAAGCCAAAACTTAAAAAATTTTATACGTTTGAAAGGCGCTAATCTTAAGATCCACTGATCCAATTTGAAAATATCTTTCAGTTTGACTAGCACATTTAAAATGGAAAGTTTGGCTAATAAATAATAGTAGCAATGCTTAATGGTGACTCATGGATAAATGAATTGCTTAAAAAATTAACCTCTATGTGTGTAGTGCACTAGATAGAAATTTATATCTCAGCTTAGAAAATTCAAACAACTCTTATTTAATTAATCCTTTTGCCTTCCAAGAACTACCGTCAGCTGTTTCTTCTAGAAAGGACACTGCGTTCGTATTAGACGGAATTCCTTACAAAATGATAAAACATTTAAATGAAAATTACATGTTGAAAATTTTAAGCTTATTGAAATGTATTTGGAGTAAAAATTAAATTCCTTACTCTTGGAAAACTGACTGTTGATTGGAACTACCAAATTAAAAACCCAAATAACCATAAAATCCTCTTACACCTTGTGTTGGATTGGAAAAAGTTGAATAATTTTTGAAACCTATGCAGTTTTATGTGAAAAAAGTATTTCACCTTCCATTCAAGTTGTCCTCAGAAGAAGTCGTTCCTCTCGTGTCACCTGTCAATTATATTTTGATATTCAAAATACTTTACTAAAAAATATAAGTATCAGTATTCTTTGATGCTGCAGGGGCTTTTAATAGAAACCTGGAATATTCGTAACAAATATTGACTTGAGTTTTATAAAAAAATAACAAACTACAAACTAGGACTTTTATGAAAACCTAAACACGGCGGAAAAGCATATATATTATAATTATATACAGAATTTTAAAACGTAAGGCATTAAAGTCTATAGAAAATTTATGGAAAAAAAATTATAGAGCTCCATATAACCATCCCGATCTTAATTATATAAGTACATGATATTCAGTTTTATTAATATAAACGGCAATTTTTTTTTATAATATAAGGAGACAAACGACAAAGTTTTTTTATCAGTCGTGCCGGACCAATTCGGCAGCATGCATGCATGTAGCGTGTTACCTGTTACTTAATAGATAACTAATCTTTATTGAATGCTCTGATAAGATATAACTTTAACTAGGTATATAAAAATAAATATTGCATTCTTCTCTCTGCAGTACAATGTATTATGAAATTATCAACGCGCCATGCATTTTAATGATTAATATTTCAGTCTTAATCCTCTAGCTAGCAGCGTACGTGAGTTGCTTATACTTTGTGTTTCAAATACACCCGGATCGTCTTTTCAACCTGGTCCAAATTCATCGTGGTGTCTATATATTTTGTAAAAACCAGTCAAGTGCGAGTCGGACTCGCGCACGATGGGTTCCGTACCACCATTACCATCATAAAGTAAAAATTTGTGAAAATTTCAGGTTCTTTCACGGTTTATGAGAAACAGCTTGGTGACAGACAGAAAGACAGACAGAGATGGACAGCGGAGTGATAGTAGTAGGGTTCCGTTTTTAACTTTTAGGTGCGTAACCCTAAAATGAATGTTCGCATGTCCTATATAATCGTTAACTATGCCTTTGATTATGTAAAGATTATGAAATGAAATGAAATAGGCTGATAGGATTTTTCTCTAGATGTTTATTGATCATAAGTGCAATGATATATTTTTTTTTATACTGTGAGGAGGCAAACGAGGAATCGGAGCCATTTTCATGACTACCGACACCCATAGATATACGTATAGAGGCTATACAAAT
>LUGF01027614.1:402953-422133 GCA_001625245.1 Calycopis cecrops | reverse complement strand
TTACTACCAACAAAGTATTCTTTTTGACTTGATACTGAATTACTACATATATAATAAAGCTACACAGTATCTAAGGCCTTTACATGGCAGATATTCAAAAATAACTGGAAACTGGCTGGGGATATTGAGAATCGACAACAGGATAGGTTCCATGAATTACCAAAATTTTTGTCTGTTCTTCTATTTGTTTGACCGTGCATTGAATAAATGGTTGGTTGGTTTTTGCTGGAAATTTTGCTGCAAAGTTTAATAATCTAAAATTGTTTCTTCGCAGGCACTTTTCTCTTTTTCGCAGGCACTTTTCTATTATTATTAAGTATTATTAAGTAATTACTATTACTATTAATTATTATAAAGCTATATAGAATCGAACGTCATGATGAAGGAATGAAAATGACTGAACCGAAAAACTGCACACACAACTAATCTAGGAAACTCCTGGCCGGCTTGCGGGAAAAAAATAATGCTCCTCTTGGGATTCATTTTACGGAGGCGAAACCGTAGGGCACGGCTAGTTATAAATATAATTATAATATAAATATTTATCGTAGTTTAAACGCGTATATTAGAGCGATGTAAATTGAGGGAACGGGACCCCCGGGGGTCATTGTGACCCACCAACTGTACTGGGACCAATTACCGAGTCCGCTACGAACTTTTAATAACTTCTCAATTTGAAATAAACGTTTAAATAAACTGAAAAGTTACCCAATTGAATTGTTAATATTGAAACATTTCGTATATTTAAGTACTGGAATATTGAATATTAATGTTGGAAAATATTATGTTAAGGCTGAACCTGAGTAGGCAAGGCATATTTATTCTGTTCGGTACTTTCATGTTTTACATCTAGTAAGGGAGTAAGTATTTTCCTTTGTTGCCGAATTGGACCGGCACGACCGGCAAGGTAACCGTACCGTAACCGTAACCTTCTCCCATAGACATCTACCATGAATAGCAAAACAATAAATAAAACGTACAGATTAAAATAAAAATCAATTTAAAATAAAAATAACAATCATACATTAATTACATTCATTATAAATATGAAAGTCGCGCGAAAGATCGCCATTAGCGATTTCTGCACAAGAAATCACGTCCCTTAAGGAATGAGCAAAAAATAATGTCCCTGCAAATTGAATCATTTGTTCTCTTCAACCGTTTTTAGGAGAAAAAAACGTAAAGAGCTGAAATTGCGTGAAATAGGCGATGTGAGTAACAGGACCTCGGTTTCGTGACATTAGCACATATTTTGTCGCACGTATTTCTAGAAATTCCAGAATTACTTTTGAGATAATAATATACAACATTGTTAAGGTAATTGTGGCTCAGATAAAATGAATTAAGTTCTGAATTGATAGTGTCTCACTCTTAAAGTGACATCTATGTCTCACCTACGATCGGTGCGGTTTTACCTTTTTACGAGCCTTCGAAGTTTCCGGTGGCTTATTAAACAGCAGGAAACGAATGATACAAAGGGCAAGTCAAATAACACATCTGTGACATAGTAATTATGTGGAATAATGTAAAGTAAGAGCTGTGCTGTTGCATTTCGTGCAGTGTAAATATATTAAGTAGTCATGTAGAAGGGAGGAGGATAGAGGCAACGCATCTACATAGCCTCTGTGCGGATGTCTATGGGCGTCGGTAATCATGAAAATGGCTGATTGTTTGCACCCTTGCACCATAAAAAAAAAGCTTTTAGCGGCGGTAATTATAAGACCAGAAATGTATAAACACGTTTCTATAAACCTTTACATATTTCTCGTGCCTACGCAGGGTTAGCGTAGTACAAGTAGGTCAGTGTGTCAAGATCCCCTGTCAAATTAGCACATCGTCCCCGTGACAAACAATGAGGATATAATAGAAACTTCTCGCTGCCCAAAGAGATTTATGCCTGGGACATTTTTTGCCAGTAACTAGAGCTGACTAGGTGGGAATGTGTGACATGCTTCGAACATCTTAAGCTTAAGAACTGTTGAAACTGTTGAAAATTGTGATTTGTTTTAGTAAAGAACTTTCTGTCATGCTGCATACATGCATATTATAGCCGAATTGGCTTTCTCGTTTTGTGCCTTTCGTTAGTTTTCGGTAGCCCATTGATGGGAAACGGGACACACACACACACACACACACCTAACAATGAGGATGTCTCCGAGAGTCAGTAGTCACAAACAGGATCCGACTGCTCTTTTTGATAATGACTTTATCCTGTAGAAAGTTTAATACATCTTCAAGGGATCAGCGAGGATCGGGTGATGAGTCTTAAGTTAATTTGTAATATTTATCGGGTCAGACCCCACCCACCGGTAGGTAGATTATTATTATTATTGCCGTACTATATTTAATATCTTTGGACTTACAGTGCGTTAGTCTAGCCCCGTGCTAAGTATCGTAAGAACCTGCGTTACGAGTACTAGACTAGAAATATGTGTAGTGTTTATCTAAATTTAAAAAAAATTATATTTTTAAGATTTTTATTATAGAAATATATACCTATAATACATAGATGACGTAGGCGGGGCTAGAACCCTTGACCTCTGTCGCAACATTCTCCGCTTATGCTAGCTCTGTACCATTGCAACAGCCTGTCGTCAAACTATATAAACATAACATTATAAAAAACATATTTAACCCTTAGTCACTATCCATAAGCTAACAAGCTCCTATGAAAAGGAATATCACCCGGCAAAAGTTTTTCATTCCATCAAAGAGTCTTTCAACTAAAGCTCTTAACAAAATAAATGCTATAAATCTTGCTACAACTTAGACTTTCCACATTAAGTTAAGAGCATCAAAAAAGAAGGAGGTCGGTCTCCAATAAGTCAGTCTATTTCTAAAGCGCACACTGATACATTTTTGATATAAAGTGAAATTACGAATATTAAAATATTGTTTTTAAACGTGAAGTGACTTCATTGTAACTAACTCATGAGATAATTACACTGGGCTAAATTTAGTGACCCTAATTAGGACGCTAAATCATTCAGCTTGACAGAAACCAGTCTTGCTTCCTAATTAGTATACTTTTTAGGATCCTTACTAGCTAAACGCGATTATACTTCCTAAATTAAGTTTCTAAATCTTACTCTTTCTAAATCCTTTGGAGTATTGGCGGAACCCCACTGCACGATTCTGATATTTTAGTAGGGACACATTAGAGGTAGCCGGACAGTGCCCCTGGAAGTCTGGCCTCTTCATCGACGGCAGCCCGTCGCTGTAGGGATCCTGTTGCCTGCGGATCCGGGATCCTACAATTCTTGCGGCTAAAGGGGTTTAGTTGGAATTTCACTCCCAAGTGTAAAGACTTAGATGCCACCCGGGTTCCTAGATATCATAGGTAAATGTATTCCCTGCGTTAACAAAAAAAGGAAGGCATAATATTGGCATTGGTCAAGTGGTAAGATGGTTTATTTTTCTATCATAAAGGGCATAACAAGTGGTATATGACTACCTTCTCCCATAGATATCTACCATGAAAGCAAAACAATAAATAAAACGTACATATTAAAATGAAAAGCAATTTAAAATAAAAATAACAATCATACATTAATTACATTCATTATAAATATGAAAGTCGCGCGAAAGATCGCCATTAGCGATTTCTGCACAAGAAATCACGTCACGAATAAGCAAAAAATAATGTCCCTGCAAATTGAATCATTTGTTCTCTTCAACCGTTTTAAGGAGAAAAAAATATAAAGAACTGAAATTGAGTGAAATAGGCGATGTGAGTAACAGGACCTCGGTTTCGTGACATTAGCACATATTTTATCGCACGTATTTCTAGAAATTCCAGAATTACTTTTGAGACAATAATATACAATGGCAAGGTAATTGTGGCTCAGATAAAATGAATTAGGTTCTGAATTTATAGTGTCGTACATTATTTAAAAACAAAAAAGCGCAAAAAAAAATGTTGAAGATGAGTAGTTCGTTTTTTTATTCCGATTTCTTAGTTCCAGATTCAAAATCCAACGAGATGAAACAACGTAGTACTATACGTCATGGTGTAATGATTGTATTATTTTTTTAAATCGGGCCAACTACGAGACGAATTCGCACATCAAAGGATCCGTACCAAATTAAGTTTTATATCGAATGCCCGTAGCATATGAGATCTTAACCCTACAGCGCATAGTGGCCCACATATGGCACATACCAAAAAAACCTTCATAATTCAATACTTGAATTAAGTGGCGTCATATAATATAAAATAAACTTACTATCAAGGATTGATTAATCAAATTTAGTAAAAACATTTTTAATTAGATGTCTTTTAATTAATACGTACGTAATAATAACAAGTTGCAAATTTAGCAAAATCCATATATAGTCATTTGGTATGAAATGAAGTTATACGTTAGCAGTGGTTTTTTATGTAATTTTTTTTTTATTTTCAATATATTATTCACTTAGCCAAATTTCTCGATTCTAGATCCACGAAGAGTATTTTATAACAAAAGAACAAAAAATTGAAGTGAAAAAAAAATATTTTCATATAAAGTACGGTCACTTCAGCCACACTAACAAAAGCGACTCCAAAAATTTTCTGAAATGGCCAAGAGCGTGCAGACGTAGATTCGTTAAGCCTTCTACGATCGCGTTAAATTTCCTCCTATACGCTGTAGGTACACTACTGGGATTCAACGGTACGTCAGTGTTAGTTAGTGACCAATTAAACGATTAAATGGTTGCTATAAATTCGTTGGAGTCCGGACAAGAAACACATTTCAAGTTTTAGCTCCATAATTGCTTTGATGTCGCACGGCCCAGCGATTCCCAGACCAATGCTCTATGGAATTGTGATTTGGTTATGCTGTAAATAGTACAGTGGTCATCGTTATTTAAGAAAGAGACTACTCTTACTTATTATCGTTAAGCTTTCTTATAGTTTAGGAGACAAATAAAAGTTCGGAGCCATTCTCATGCCTACCTACACCCATAGATATAGAAGTTATACATATAAGTTGCCCTCCTCCCTCCTCCATGGGCTACCTGATACGTACACACAGCACAAAACGGTGACTGAATAGCTGTCACTGCACGCCAGTATCATGTAAGCGAGAGCTACCTCCCCGATCGTGTCAGTCACTATTTCTTACAAAAAAATATTACCGTCATGATACTCGTATTGCAAAACTGATCCTCCTATAAGAATAATCGGGGAAATTGGAGTTTATTTTATGGTATAGGGGGACAAACGAGCAGTCAAATTACTATTACTGTGTTGTGCAGTACGCTCTTGAAATTATTCTGAACACTGTCATCTCACGGTCCTATGTGTTCTATGTTTAGTTGTAACCTAGTGTAGCTATTTAAATTATACAAATATCTGTAAGTACCAGTACCTATGAGATTATTGTGTTGTTTTTTTATTTAGTTATTTTTTTGTTAATCTATATGTATTGTTTAATAAGAGGGTGAGGAGATAGAATAAATTGTATATCTTTTCTGGGATTATATGTATATGTCATACTTAAGTGTTGTACTCTGTTAACGTGTATCCGTTTAGTGATCTTACTAAGTGGCTCCAACGGAAGACCAGTGCTGTTTCATGGCAGCAACATGCTGAGTTGGAACCAATTTGTGACACACATAACTTTATGTATAAGTACTTCTTTTGCCTTGTTTTTCTTTCTTTCTCCATTTAATTCAAATGGTATGATTGTGTGTATTGCAAATAAATTATTCTTATTCTTATTCAGTCGGAGCCATTTTCCTGACTACCAACGCCCATAGACATCCACATAGAGACTATACAGCTGCGCTGCCCTCCTTTCTCCTCCCATCTCCATAGGCCAACGGCTACTTACACAACGCACGAAACGCGACCGCACAGTTACGCCGGTATTGTGTAAGCGAGAGGTACCTCCCCGGTCGAGTCGGCCCAAGCAGGCTGCAAGCATGCACTGCGGCACTACCGCTTACTCAATAGTAAAGATGATTCGTTTGAACTAGTTTTAGTTGGAACCCAATAACACAGCTGTCACGTTGCGGAGGTGTTATGTTTGTGTGTATGTGTGCATACTTTGTAGTACCAGTTCAATTTGGCTGCAAAATAGTATACAGTCATCAGCATCATCATCATTATCATCAGCCGTTATCATATCGATCATAGGCTCCTGTCAAAACTTGATATCTTTTGACAGGAGCCAGTCATCATAACCAAAAACTTTATTGTTATATTTGTTCCGTTTTTATTCCAGTTCGCTGGCGTTATGACGAGGATCAACTTTCATGGACGGATGCTAGTAGGTGAAGGCTGACCTTCACTCGGAGCGAGAGGGAGACTGAAATGAATTGAAAATGATTGTATACAAAATCTTCTTAATATAAAATTCTCGTGTCACAATGTTAGTTACCTTACTCCCCCGATACGGCTAGACCGATTTTCATGAAATTGTGTGTATATCTCGAGTGCTGAGAATCAGTGAAGATCTAGATATTTCCACAGGATTGCAACTTACGCGGGTGAAACTGCGGAGCGCGTTATGCAGAATTATAAATTACTTTATCTACACTAATGTTGTAACATTCTACTTACGTTTTCAATACTTGACTTATAATGACTACTGTTATAGCTCAGACAACAAAAAACTCAATTTAAGCAATTTGACATGATGTTATAATATGCAAATCGATATCGTAAAATCTCATTATAACACTGTGTGAGAGCGAGAGAGAGAGAGAGAGAGTGGTGAGAGAGCCTTATTTCAAAATCCTAAGAGCGCGCGTTCGCTCCTGATTGGCCCTGCGCGCTGCAGCTGCGCTCTCATTGGTTCAATGACAGCTTGCAAAGGATTTGCGAGAAAGAGACAAAGCTCTACAAAAAAATGAAAGCAAAAATGAACGCCACAGACAACGAATAATCTACTGTTTAGTAGAAATTTAAAAGTAAACTCATGTGATTTTTTCACATTCTATTTCAACATTGAAGCTAGTATTTTATTAACATTGAATTATAAAAAGTATATACAATATATGCAAAAATTGCGGCGCGTAACGCCGCAATTTTTGCAATCAAATTGAAGTATTTAATAAAAATATTTATCTTCAAAGAACATTACATTTTAAATCGTCGGTCAAGCAGTCGTCGCCTCGTCGGTCAAACAGTCGTCGGTTCAACAACGAATGAGGCAATACGCGTGAATTTAATGTTTCGCAATGTTTGATTAATTGATTAATTGCATTAGTGAAGATAAAGTAGTGTATGCAACTGTCATATAACACGGGTATTAAAACGCTCGTGAGGTACTATTTTGAAACTCGCCTTCGCTCGTTTCAAAAATTCACACTCGTGTTTTAATACCCTTCTTTATATGACAGTTGCATAAACTACTATTTTGAACGTCAACGATTACTTTAACAATCACATTAACAAGACTGAATTGTGAAACGCTTGCTGCTTGCTGCTATAATTTATGCTAATTAAAACTTAGTAAAAGCGTTAATCTAGCACCATTCATTCTACACATCCACACACATCCATAAATATGCAACATGCGCGCGTCATCCTTTGCACACCTATTGCATATAGTATTATTATATTAAAAGTTACAGGTTTACTTTTCTGACGTTCAATAAGTATTTTTTTATTATTTTAAAATAGTGAAATTTTCGTCTCGCCTCATCTCGTCTTATCTTGTCTTACATCTCGTCCCATCTCGTCCCATCTGGTCTCCTCTCGTCTCATCTCGTCTTCTTTCGTCTCATCTCGTCTCATCTCGTCTCATCTCGTCTCATCTGGTCTCATCGTCTCATTTCGTCTCATCTCGTCTTATCTCGTCTCATCTGGTCTCATCGTCTCATTTCGTCTCATCTCGTCTCATGTCGTCTCATCTCGTCACATCTAGTCTCATCTCGTCTCATGTCGTCACATCTCATTTTGCTCATCTCGTCACATCTCATCTCGTCTAATTTTATTTGATTTCATTTCATCTGATCACATCTTATCTCATCTCGTCCCATCTCGTCTCATCTCGACTCATCTCGTCTCATTTCATTAGATCTCATCACATATTTTCTAATTTCGTCTCATCTTGATTCATCCCAACTTATCTTCTTTAAATGTATTGTATTAATTATAATATCCTTTATTGAGTTATGTACATCCATGTCTAGTACTTTTCTTTCAATAATTGGCTGATTTCTTTAATAGATCTACAAGTAGATCGACTAACCACCTGTTTCACGCAGTATAATTTAGTTTGGAATGGTATTATAAATTATTAAAATATTCCATAATAAATTATGTCGGCGACTGTACGTTAACTGACTGTGACCGCCTGAGTAATTACGTCGATTACTCTTTAATAGGAAAGCCTCCCTACATTAAGGGGGCTTTGGAATAATAACAAATATAATCAAAAGCACAATTAGTCGTCTAATCGACAAATTTGCAAGTTCGTTACCGCCTTCATCGAACGAGCGTATAATTACAATTTATAATAACTCATTTTAAACCCTATACGGTTAATTATAAAGTCGAAATCTAGTCAGTAAGATTTATTTATGACTTGCGTGTATAAGCAGCATAAAGCATTGGTGGTTTATTGTTTTAAATTGTTGCACGCCTAGTAATATGACAATGGGCGTTGTGGGTATAAAAAACTCAGGAAAACCGTAAAACTCAGCGCATAATTTCCATATTACTGGCGTCACGTTTTCTGTGTCAATATACAAAATGTTCACCTTAAATTAGAGGTGAGGGCAAGCGAGCCCGAAACGAAAAGCTGCTTTTCAACTTGCATAATAAAATTAGAAAGTTTTAATAAATACTGCTTTGAACGACGACGACCAGGTTGGCGCAGTGGTATAGGGCTCGGCTAAGCTGAGCATGTAGCGCCAGGGGTTGCGGGTTCGAATCCCGCCTAGGTCATGGATGTTTATCTATGTATTACACGTATTTCTATAATAAAAATCTTAAATATATAAAATTTCCTAAATTTATAAAACATATTAAATATATTTCCGTTGTCTAGCACCCGTAACACAAGTACTTCGGTACTTAGTACGGGGCTAGACTAACGTGGTGTGTAAAGTCCACAAATAAGAAAAAAAAAAGTCTCTTTTTCAGCTGTGCAATGTAAAGAAAGTTGTGTAGTTTTTTTGGTGCAATCATAGACGATTTAAATCTACGCTTGCAATACAACATTTTGGCAATAAATTACAAGAGCTGATGGTGATTTTTAATGTGAGGTTTTCGCACCACGAGAAGATTATATTGTTTTACTTGCAAAGTACACCAATAGACAATTTTGTAATAATTCACGAAAATTCTACTCGAATTTTACAAATATTATAATAAGTTTGTATCTACTTAGGTTTTTATTCTTTCACGCAAAAAATAATGAACTGGCTTGGATGAAAAAAGTTCACAGTGGAACACCCAAAGAGAATACAAATACATAATATTATGTTAGAGTGAAACCAGAGTCTATCGGATACAGAGAGTAATTTTAAATACCGTAATTTATTATATATTTGTGATATTTATATATTATGTTTATTTATTATACATAACCATAAGACTCCAAGAATCTTAACAAATACTGTTAAAGGTCCCTGGATAACAATTCTAATCAGACAAGACATCACAATAAACAATACAATTGTAAAAATTAAACATATTAGGTAGGTGTTACGATTTTAAACCAACATCCACTTCAATAAACATTGTTATATATTGATGACAACTGGATGTGAATAGGAAATTGGACTTTCATAATATATCGCGCATATTCGATGCCGACAGTGAGGTGTATTAAATATTAATGTAATTAATTATATATCAATAATAATTTATCATTAATTGACGTTGATTATCTGTCACACTCTGTTTTATTACATAGTAATGATGGTCAAATAATTTTTAATGTATCTGTCAAACTATCAGGTAGCCAACTGATAAAATATGTAAAGTACTTAGTAAGAGGTGGTGCCACACTGAATGCTTACATGCAGCCGAATTGGGCCGGCACGACCCGGACGATACCTCTCGCTTAGACGAGACCGGCGTAAAGTAACAGTTATGCTTTCGCGTTTCGTGCGGTGTGTAAGTAGCCGGTGGCCCATGGAGGTGGGAGGAGAAAGGAGGTCAGCGCATTTGTATAGCTTCTATGCGGATTTCTATAATAGGCGTCGGTAGTCATGAAAATGGCTCCGATTGCTCGTTTGCCCCCCTGTACCATAAAAGTATATTTTCTATTAAAGTAATAGTATATATTATGTGTTGTTGTATCTCAACTCTCAAGAGAAAGTCACCCGGTCAGTCATTCATTCACGACTCAGCGGCTCTTATCGGTCTCATTCTACTTGTCACAGTGCAGTAAGACGACAATAAATATAACGAAAAGAGGTCAATTTAAGTGGTAGTGTCACACTGAACGCATGTAGGCGAATTTAGCCCGCACGGACAGGGTGATATTATGTCTCCCTTTTTTATAGCATAGGAGGCAAACGAGCAATTGGGTGACCTGATGTAAAGTGATCACCAAAGCCCACAGACATCCGCAATACACAAATAACACACACATACACAGACACGATACAGGCGTAAAGCAGACAGCTGTGCTATCGGCTATCGCGTTTCATGTACGTTGTGTCAGTTGGTAAGGTGACCCATCGAGGTGGGAGGAGGAAGGAGGGCAACGCATCGGATGTCTATGAGCGTCGATCGCTGGGATTTCTCATTGGCCCCCTAATCTTATTAATATTATAAATGCTAAAGTTTGCATGATTGTTTGTTTGTTTGTTACTCCTTCAAGCAAGAACTGCTGAACCGATTGTCATGAAATTTGGTACACACATAGAGGGTAACTGGGATTAACACAGAATAGTTTTTATCTCGGAAAATGTTCCTATGGGATGCCATTGGATTATTTTCCACGGGATCGAAATTTGCGCGGGTGAAGCCGCGGGGCGCAGATTTACTCTATAAAAAATAATTCAGATTCATTCCTCTCCTTTACTTTACCAAACTAATTATTTTAAAATTTCTGATTCTACTCGTTTAATATTTTATCTGGTGAACCAAATCCAAATAGTTCTTTGTGGCGAGCCTTTGTCGACTCCCTTTGATGTGGAGTGCCGAATTACAGAGGCCTTTGAGGGCTTGTTTTTTATTCGAACACGAAAAAATACAATTAGTATACCACGGTATCAAAATACCGCAAAGTTTTTATTTCGATATTGTGCAGAGGGTTGGCCTAAGTGAATAATGATTTACCTAGTAAGAGGTATGCCACGCTGCAGCTGAATTGCGCCGCGCACCGGCACGACCGGAGGGAACAATTTTTTTTTATGGTATTAAAATTAATTTGTTTACGCCGGCATCGTAAGCAAGAGGTATCTCTCCGGTCGTGCCGGCCCAATTCGACTGCATGCAAGCATGCAGTGTGGCACTACCTCTTACTAAAAGATAGCTGTGATGTCGCGTTTCGTGCGGAGAGAAAGACCATGAAGGAGAAGAAAGCAAGAGGACAACACCTCCCCCCCTCCCCACTATACTATAAAAAAACTAACAAATTGGATGAAACGAGACAATATAGCTATTTTTTCACGCCGCTAGATAAACATAGACTGCCCAAGTGTATGCGTAAATGCAAAAGCCATTGGTGCTGTAAGAGACAGTGTCATTACTGTATTGCCGCTAAATTGGGCCAGCACAACCTGGGAATTAAGCCAGGAATCTTTTTCACGTGAATATTTCCGTTGATTTATGATTATGCCGATGGTCCCCATAAATACTGTTCTGTGTAATACAACCATTACTACTACAATACAGTAAGAAAGAAGAAGAACAACCGATTACAGTAGATCCTCTTCCTTAAAGGCGGGCAACGCGTCTGCAAGACACCTAGTTTTGCGGGTGTCTATGGGCGGCGGTAGTCACTTATCACCTGCTCGTTTGGCCCCTATACCATAAAAAAAGATATTCTCCTAGTTAAAGGATTCTTGCCGCCAAATTTCCCACTGCTGAGTTCCCGTATGTTATTATAAATTGTAGATACTACTAAAATTCATGGTCCGACCCGTTAGTAGTTTTACACAGATTCACAAAAATATATTCTACACAGATGATGTCAAAAGAGAAAGAACAAACTTGATCTTACGCTTACGATTACAAGCAAGACAACGTCTGTCGGGTTAGCAACAATATGCGAGAATGGCAGATAAAAGACTAAAAAGCATCTCCAATTACCAAATGTAATAACGAAATGAAAATATATAAATGTAGTGTAACACAATAAAGTTGATGTTGCCAGTATTAAAATATTACGGAGCTCCGAGGGGAAACAATTTTGTTTAACGTTTTATTATGATTCAATTAAATTCGCTCGCGTGATCGGGAAATGGACAGTGATTTTATTATGGACATCATGAGCAGCATTTCCTTTTTTGCATGCATGCTTTAAGTAAAAAAAAATGCAAATTATGAAATGAGAATTATTGTGATGATAAGCGTGTGTGCGTATTCGGTATGTTTTCACGAAAAAAGTTTTAGTAAGATGTTAGCTCTACATCTTACTAAAACTTTTTGCCTATTTAGAAAGAGAATTTTTAGAATTAGGCTGGCACGACCGCTTACATGAGACCGGCGTAAAGTGACAGCTGTGCTGTCGCGTTTCGCATGGCGTGTAGCCGGTGGCCCATGGAGGTGGGAGGAGAAAGGAGGGCAGCGGCGTCGGTAGTCATGAAACTGGCTCCGACTGCTCGTTTGCAACCCTACACCATAAAAAGAAAAAAAGTACCAACGATTTTTTTTATCGTATTTTAAGAAGATATAACCGATACTTAAGCCCCCCAGAAGCTATGTAATGTCGCCATATCCAAAGAGTTCTAGAAGCGAAACATTTTATCTCTGTACAGAAAGATGTGTTGACTTCTGGATTGAAAAAATCTCAATTCGCAAACGATATCGTGGTCAAGGAATACCTGAGCAAAACGCTCGAAGACCTCAGAGGGTAAGAGAACGAGGAGGTACCTCTCGTTTACACGAGACTGGCGTAAAGTGACAGCTGTGATGTCTCGTTCCCTGCGGTGTGTACGTAGCCGGTGGCCCATGGAGGTGGGAGGAGAAAGGAAGGCAACGTATCTGTATAAACTCGATGCGGATGTCTATGGGCGTTGGTAGTCAAGAAAATGACCCCGACTGCTCGTTTGCCCCCATATACTATAAAAACGAACAGCAGATTGATGCTACAAGGTTTTTATTTCTCCTTTTGAGATACGGAACGTTATAAATCGGGATCGAGCCCCCACTTTTTACGAGACTTTAATACGAACGTGCTCCCAACTCCGCTGCCCCTAAAGCGCGATGGAATATTTTAATTTTAATTAAAACATACGACATTCAAATTTGGCCGCGTTCACAAAGGCCTTTTTTGGCTTCCCTAAATAAGTATCTCGTCGACAGTGGAAATTGTCTCATATGAGACGGTATATGAAAAATTTAATTAAATGCCGGCACTTTTATGTTTTGTACATTTAATATTGTTTGTGTAGTCGCGTCGGCGGGTGTGTCACAAAAATCGTGTAATATATCATTCGGTTATTATGCCGTGTTGTGGAGTCAGGAAAGCGACACTATTGGTGTCCAATTGAGGACATAGAGAAAAGATTGGTGCAAAAAGATGACATTATTTATAATCGGATCACTTGATGCTATGCGACTATCGACACCCATAGACAACACAAAACTAGGGAAATCCCTTTTTATATCCTGCTAGACCTTCATTAGATTCCGCTACCCTCGCCCTGAATGGGTAATCCACACTTATTAAAATTCGCTTTATAATGTTAATTTCGTTATACGACTCAAAAAATATATTTCTGCTAACGAAATAAGCTTTCGTGTCTTAAAATAAATTGAAATATAAACTTTTTTCTTAAAGGAAAACGCGATTTGCTATATCGTGATTCATCATGATAGATAATAATAGGCTGTGTTCTGAATTTCACTGCGAACACTGCCAGCACAGGCGCGCCTCTCAGCACTCTTTTAGCACAAACTATTTTTCGAAACTTAGTGAACTGGTAGTATTACATTATGTTTATTATTATTATTGGCCTCCTAGCGTATGCCACTGCTGGTCAAAGGCCTGTTTACTCCCTTTCCACAGACCACATCTCTAACATTTTATAAATTCTTATTAATGTACTTTTCAAATATTTACTTTTTCTTTAAGTATTGAGAGAAAAATACAGTCAACAAACCGCTTTACAGTTTGACGGAATTTTTGTGTTAATATTGTTGCGAAAGTTGTAAATTATAAATAAATAAATCTCTATCAAGAGCCAGATAGTGCCAATTGCCATTTTTTCCGGACATTGTCTTTATTTATTGAAATACATTTACACTCATTGCCACCATCTACAGTCTGAGCACTGTCAAAATAGAACAGTTTTGCTGTCCCAAGAACTATAACGCTATACCAATGTGTGCAGTAGATTTAGTAGACATAAACATCTGTAGACACTCATATGACAAAATCGTATTTACAGTGATATAACTTACCAGTACGGCGTAACAGTATGTAAAAGGATTGTAGACTACATAATCAAATCGGATAAAATAAATAAATATATAAAACTTTCTTTTTTAAATAAACTTTTATTCAAATGTGCTAAGATTAAAAATAATCTTTTCATTTAAAACTTTACTGTCCACTTATAACATCGTTATACAATTTATTGGGCATCCAAGATTGTCTCGAGAATCGAGATTCAAGTACTCGTATTTACTTAGTTTAATTTTTTTTTAATTATGTTTAATCAGATACATTTTTTTTACAATTTACTTTTTATTTACACAGTAAATTTTCGCGAAAAGCTTTTATCCTACTTAATATTATTAATGCGAAAGTGTATATGTTTGTTTGTTTGTTACTTCTCTACGCAAAAACTGCTGAAACGATTTCATGAAATTGGACACACACATAGGGGGTAACTTGGATTATCACAGGATAGTTTTTATCCCAAAAAAATGTTCCTAAGGGATGCCATGGGGTGATTTTCTATTTTCCACCGGTGAAACCACGGGGCGCAGCTTGTACCACATAATTTTTTTAATGATGTATATGGAAAGGAAATGGTTTAAATACAACACAAACTATTTTTTATTTATTTGATATTTTTTATATTGTTTGTTAACTATCATTAAGACGTGTTGAAGACGCTCCAGATCCAGCTCCCTAATAACTAATTAATTTACTGAAGGCGATAGGCACTATAGACAAGACTGGTTCTTATACATATTGAAGCTTCCTTAGTTCTAACGCAGAGTTGACGTTTACTGATATAACAAAAGCCAATGAGAAGTGCCGACTCATCTTCAAGTGCAAAGGATCGAACTCGATCTCGACCGCAATTCGAGTACCTTTCTAAACTAAGCCGTTGGAGAGAAAACGACGATAAAATGATTAATGAATCAGAAAATTGTATTCGCTATAAATGTAGGAGTTAGCGAAGTTTAATCTTCGGTTAATTAACGAAGTTTCAAGGATCAAAGAGGATGATTACAAAACAATTATTATGTTGATTTAGGACATCATTTAATCGCATTGTTTTAATGAAATAAGATTTGAATTAAGTTTTAACGGATTTAATAATGATGGATATCCGTTGACGGTTTGTTTTTTTTTGGTTGGATTTTTGTAGGAAACACCTTTTCTGAAAATCAGCTAAATACAACGCTGGACTTATTGTTCGATCTATTTTTTTACCTTACCTTTGAGGACTTGCGTTCTATCGATTCACTTGATTGTAAGACACTAAATTTGCTACGAGACTTCAGAACCACCAGACATTGCGCATATGAGTTGCCCTCCTTCTCCGTAAATCACCCTACACACAACAGGGTAGTGTAGTAGTACGACTCGTGCTTGCCTATTAAAGCAATACCAATATTCAGACAGACACAAAAGCTTCTACAGTTTAATTATAATATGTGTAAGTATAAAGTTTAACATATTTTATTTTTATGTACACGCACAATATTTTTAGGTCGGTGAAAGAATTTTGAAATGTATGACACGTAATGTATGCAAAAGTCGGACTGAAGAGTGTGCCTAAATAATGTATAAAGTGTGTTCTGTCCTTGAGCCACGTAAAAAGTTTACATTATTTATATTTTCACCGTCACATCTTAATGAAACTCCTTTGTGCTCAAGTTACGTAAAGACCCCACTATGGTAATTTAGCAGTGCTGTTCTATCTCCTTGTGATGATGAGGAGACGACGAAAGATATTGCGGCACATAGAGAGGCAACACGTGGGTAGTTGTTATAATATGTGTGGGACTGATTCCAGAGTAAAATTATCGGCCTGTTAGATAAATTAAGATAATCCTCATAACTAATACTAACTACTAAGAAAGTACCTTTTCGTATTACATTTCCAGTTTTTATTACTGTAAGGAACATAAAAGTGTGGCCAGGATCATGAAGGTACTGCTTATCCGGTTCTGCCAGCACTCAGTTGCAAAGCAGCAGTTTTATCTGCTTATTACAAGACCATGATAAGAAGAATTTAATTGTTACATGAATTATAACGACAAGTATAACAACACCTCAAACGTAAAAGTCCATCAATAAGTTCAGGCTGTTGCAAAACATAAAACCACATAATATACGTTCGAAAAACATTCTTCTAACCAACTGAGGTAACACAACATACATTTTTACAATAATTGTGTGCTATAAGGTTAATTAGAATAATTGTGTCAAGTGATTATTGTATTCACAGATGTAAAAAGCATTTCTAAAACGAGTATTTTATAAAACATTTATAATATTTATAGTACATTTAGTATTACATTTAATTGCCTTTAGTAATATAGCGGTAATAGCATAAAACGGTATTAAATCCATTTCCCTTCTCCACACGTAAGATGGTATCAGTTTAATTAAAGGCGAGCAAATCAACGCGTCTAAATACAGAAGCATGCGAAAGGATGGCTGCAAACGAATAAATCGCGATGCGAGGGGCGTGACGTAGTCACTCAACGTCACGGTTCTTTTACTCGTTAATTCAGGCTATGTTTAGTGCGGCGATCGGGCTGTAAGTTACATTAAACAATTTAAGGGTAAGCGAGTTAAAAATCCGAGTCTGATCAAGATAAGAAATTTGTTAATCACACTTCATTTCGTAAGATGACATTACGTCATTGCTGTATGCAGACGAATAGAGCCGGCGGGATTGGGGGGATTTCCGTCGCTTCTATGTCGTCGCTTTAGGTATTTTGTTTCTGAAATCAAAGTTTCCAAAAAAACAATTGTTTTTCCGACTTGGAAATTAATGCAATTAAATGTGCCTGACACAAAATTATATCATTATGGTAATAAGTTTTATGGTAATAGATTAGACAAGGCATCATTTTAAGACATGATTAAATATTGGTAGTATTCCCAGTTACAACTATAATATTTACAATAAATAAAACATTTTTTTTAAATCTAGAAACATCCTAGTCAGAATCCCTGAACTCCAACTGTATTTCAAACATTAAAACAACCCTATTGTTCGGATCACCCGCGGCAATCGGTAACTTTCTCAATATTTCATTTGCTCAGAATTTGTGTAAAACACTGCACAGATACCGTCTGAACTTTATAAGTATCGCGCGGGGTCTGGTAGGAGGGTAGAGGTAAGAAGGAGAATCATCTATATATATGAAAAAGTGTTCATCGAAATGCATTCAATTAAGGGGGTGCCACATTAGCATTAGGGTAAGTTTATTTTTAGTACATTACTAGCCTCCGCCCGCGGCTTCACCCGCGTGGATTTTGGACTTCAAAAATGATTCAAAATTTTAACTTATTATGTTATTCTGATATGAAAGCTATATTACTGTAAAGTTTCATGAAAATCCGTTCAGTAGTTTTTGTGTGAAAGAGTAACAAACATTCTAACAAACTTTCGCTTTTATAATATTAATAGGATTAGTAGGATTATATACCTACCATGTAGTCGTCAATAATATAAAATTTTTGAACTCGGCATCCCTCAATTTGTTTACTATTACTAAATTCATACCATACACTCTATCTACACCAGCGCCACTCTGGAAGGTTATTGAACCGTTATTTATAGCACTTTCCTATTTTCTACCATGAGATGATTTTCCTTATCTTCTACCCTCCATAGCGCTAGGATAGCGAAAGTTTCAACTGAGAACTCCCCACGTTTGTGACGATACGTTTTCTATCTTGGTATTAATTCTGGAAACGTCTCGAATTCTATTTCGATAATGGAATAGAAAATTTCTTTATATAAAATACATAGAGTGCTCTTCTATTGGCTCACATGAATGTAGCATCTGAATTAAGTCTGTGCGACCCAAGAAGCCTCAGACACATCAAAAGCTTATTTTATTTTGTATAACCTTATTTCTAAAACCCATTTTTGTTTGACTTTTATTTGTAAAAATAATTTTCATGGCAACGAGTTTTTAACACCATGGCGTTATGGCGTATTGGTATGTATTGTTTCTTTTTTCTCTTGGTTAATTTTCTGGAAGAAATTGCCCCCTAAGCAAAAAGACTTTATGTGCATAAAGTATTGTCTTAAATTTACTTTTAATATTTTATTATTTGTATATGATCTGTGTATACAATAAATGCCTTTGTATATATCCTGTCCTTTGTATTTATTATATTGTAATAGAGTCCTTTGTACCAAAATTACCATAACTAAATGTTTTTATGTTTATTTTTCCGTGTACATAATATGTTAAATAAATAAAGTATATTTAATTTCATTTCATTCATTATAATATTCTTTTTTATACAGTCACAACTGATGTTTTTTTTTCTTTTTTGTTTTTATAGTACAGGGGGCAAACGAGCAGTCGGGTCACCGAGATGATGGTGTTTTCCGACGCCCACAGACATCTGCAACACCAGGGGTTTTGCAGTTGCGTTGCCGGCCTTTAAGATGAGAGTAGGCTCTTTCCTTGAAGATCCCTAAGTCATATTGGTCCGGAAATACCGAGGGCGGCAGCTGATTCCACAAAGAAATAGTACGCGGGATGAAGTAGTGGACTTCGGAACATCTAGATGGTGCCGGTGGAATTTTGAATTCAGACGCGAAGTTCGATAGTGAAATTCAGCTGCAGGTATTAGTCCGAACAATTCCTCGGAACACTCCCCATATAAAATACGGTAAAAGATGCACA
>LUGF01027614.1:373331-402673 GCA_001625245.1 Calycopis cecrops | reverse complement strand
GCTTTGCCGGAACTTGATATCCGGCAAAGCATGGTTACACCGCGAGATGTTAGGCGGTGAGGTACCTTGATCGTCCAGTGTCGAGTTGGACGCGAAAAGAGAGCCTAGAAGATCGGCCTTTTCTTTTGCGTCGTGGGCCAACGAGTCATTACACCTCTGCAAGGAAGGAAGGGATGGCAAACTGAAATTTCCTAGGACAGCCTTGGCGAGCGACCAGAACGCACGTGTTCCAGAGGGAAGGCGAACTAATCTCTCGCCAATTCTGCCAATATGCTCCGATTTTCCTTTTGACTTTTGTTGCTTCTTGATCAATATTTTTTATTTATTTAATACAACTGCCCCTTAACATACTCTTTGTCACAGATAGAAATAAAACATAAATTAATAATATTTTTATTCATAACAACTCAATCCACAGTAGTTATTATGCCTTCTAAAAACATAATTAATTGAGAAACATGCACTCGTTATAGATAGGCACGTCTATCTATATATAATAAATAGTCACATTGTAGTTGATTCGTCGGTCTCGAAATATCTTATGTTAAAGTAACACCGAGCTACCTGATGACAGTGTGTGTCGTTGAGGTCTGACTATTTGTCTGAAATTTACGCAGCACTTCCGAATGTAATCCGTTTAAGGATTGCAATACATCTACATTTTTTATATTTTATTTGATAATGTGGAATAGACTATGCAGGGTCTAATCTTAATATGCATTATCAAAGTACAAATTACGACAAATTCACGTAGCAATTATTTATTAACTACTAGCTATCCCATGGAAAATAGAAAATCATCCCATGGCATGCCGAACATTTTTTCGGGATAAAAACGATCTATTATATCCTATGTGTTAATCCAAGTTACTCTCTATATGTGTGCTAAATTTCATGAAAATCGGTTCTGCAGTTTTTGTGTGAAGGAGTAACAAACATACAAACTTTCGCATTTATAATATTAATAGGATTCTATTGCTCGTTTGCGCTCTTATGTAAAACAAAATTGTCCTATTATATTACTGTCCTAATAATATGGTCAAGATTAAATCAATTCACACGATATACAAGATGTTTATAAACCCAGTTTCTCACAAGCCGCACAAAACGCGACAAAGTAGCCGGAACTTCACGGTGGACGTATGAGCGACGGTGACAATAATTAAACACACACAGTTGATTGCACTACGGAGACTAGAGTTAATACTCTCTGGGGCGTAGCTAACATTCACTCAGTGGGAGGGGCGTACAATTTATTGCCTACAAGCTTCTTCTATTATTCACTGCGGTGGGTAGCGTCACGGCGCCACAAATAACTCATTAAATGTTTGTTTATATGTATGTTTGTTTGTTTGTCTGCCGGGAATTCCAAAAGGTACTTCCCGTTGATCAAGATTCATGAAATGTGTATAAAACAGATTTTTATTGACATACCTACAGTATAGATAATTGGAGGACCGAGCTATGCTCGCTCCTTATTTACACTCATACTTAATACATAATAAAAATTACTAAAGATTAATAAAAAGGGACAAAAAGAAAAATTGAAAAAGAGAAGTGACTATTGATTCGATCCTTGTATCCCTCGCATCGGAGGCTATATCTCTCTCAATTAAACTGTTTACACCTTAGAGGTATTTGCAAAATTTACCTACGTATTAGAATAATGATATTGTAGCAGTTTTTTTATTGTCTGAAAACCGCCGTTTTATTTAGTATAGGGTAGCCGATAAATGAGTTGCAGTAGTAATATCACTGACATCCGCATGATTAGTATGCAGACGTTTCAGCACTCACAAGCCGCACAATACACGAAAGCGTAGCAGTAACTTACAGTAGATGCGCCTACCAAATGAATGCTTGGCGCGGTATCAACTATTCTTTGGTATGCGTCGTGCCGTCCCACTTCGACTGCAATACGACATGCCATTGCCAATTACAAGTGGTACATATGAGTGAGATAGACATAAAATATCATGACACAATTTTTTATAAGAAGTAGATAAAAGTTACCGATAGCTTTCACAAGATATGTTACAGATAATATTTTTAACACCCGAAACACAATGACTGACAACAGACCAAAATATCATGACACTAACTTTTATAAGAAGTAGATAAAAGTTACCTATGACTTTCACAACATATGTTACAGATAATATCTTTAATATCCGTAACACTAACAACAGAGCAACATAACACTGCATATAACCATGCATAATGCCAATAACCTCGTAATAATCCAATATGAATGAAATTTCGATATTCATATGAATCGATAAACAACATTGTTTGTATTTCATTAATCCAGTAGCTGTTGGCAATGATACAAATTGTTTTCTTTCTGTCTGTTCCAAGTATTGTAATAGATACAAATTAATGGTTTCAGGCAATAAAGGCTCATATCTTGATAAGATATGAGCCTTTATTGCCTTGATAAGATATGAGCTTTTATTGCCTATTTGAAAAAATACTTTAATTTTACATGTTTAAGATTTTTATTATAGAAACCACATATGATACATCTACAACATCAATATGTTTACAAGTTTCTCGACACTTACAAATTGAAGAGAAAGGTTACCACTTTAAAGTGGTGGTTATTATAATATAATAAACATCTTTCACGCGCCAACACCCGGCAATCGTTCCCTGGGGAACTCCTGTAGCCGCAACATCCGGCGAGATCTCGTAGGTCCATCTGTTATTTATTGTTCCTTTTTGATCGATTCCAAATATTACAAATGTAGAACATGTCGTAAAGTAATTGGATTCTTGAATATACACGAATTTGATGTAACAATAAATTTGTATTAGGAATTCGTAGAATAACATCAATAGGTATTCTTTGTCGTTTATTGTTAGAGTCACGGGAAACGCAAACAATATTCTTTATTAATTTATTTCTTTGATATAGAGCAGATACCTTTACGCACTTTTTCCCTTTGTCGTGTCTCCTCGATTCCAGAACACTCCCCTCATAGCTACAGCTAGCATTGGAATACTGGGCGTCGACATATCGAGTAACGGTCAGTTTCGCGGTCATTTGAAAGCGAAGGCTAAATTAGCGTCGCAAAAGCTAGGTGTGCTCGGCAGGGCGAAGCAGTACTTCACACCAGCCCATCGGCTGCAACTTTACAAAGCGTAAGTCCGACCGCACATGGAGTACTGCTCTCACCTTTGGGCCGGAGCCCCGCAATATCAGCTGGATCCACTTGACCGTATACAACGAAGAGCGACTCGAATCGTCGATAGCCAGTATCTCACCTTGATACTCTTGCCTTGCGTAGTGTGTCAGCTCGCTGTGCATCTTCTATCGTATTTATCACGGGGAGTATTACGAGGAATTGTTCGGATTAATACCTGCAGCTGAATTCCATTATAGGACTTCGCGCCGAAATTCCAAATTCCACCGTCACCACCTAGATCCTCCGAAGTCTACGCTATAAGCGCAATTTCATCCCACGCACCATTTCAATATGGAATCAGCTGCCGCCCTCGGTATTTCCGGACCGATACGACCTAGGGTTCTTCAAAAAAAGAGCTTATTCTTTCCTCAAAGGTCGGCAACGCATCTGTTAGACCTCTGGTGTTACGGATGTCTGTGGGCGTTGGTGTTCACTTTACATCAAGTGACCTAACTGCTCGTTTGCCTCCTATGCTAAGAAAAAAAAAAAAACTTTATAACCAGCGTCGGGTTTGGCACGAGATTCATGCCACTTTTACTACTGCAAGAGACATTGCCCGAATAATAAGCAATGTGATATCCTAGTAGCTAATCGATACCCAATGAAGGGTCGGTGAAGACCTACAATTCAGTGATCAAGATCAATTTGGCTAAAAACGAATAGGTACCTATATTAATTTGAGGTAACGAATATACATTTTATTTGTGGATGTTTACATTATTTTACATTACACATTTTACATTACATTGTTTTACATTTTACATTATTTTAACTCACAACATAAAAGAAGGACCAACTAATCTTTGGATGGGAACCTCTAGTAAACGCCATCCTATCTAACTGGGAGGGCCCATTTGGGGCCTGCGTTATTTAGCTATCTGACCACCCTATAACTTTAACCCTATAACAATCTATGGTATTTTGAAACCAATTCCCTTGCCGATGAAGCCGCAGCTAAGTTGTATTTACGTTATGTTATTGCGGAGCACGTTCGTTGTAATTGGGCTATCGATACGTCCCCGGGGTGAGAGTCAGCTAACCGTGAAGTGCGCTGTGGCTGCACGATGTAAAGTTTGCGCTTTTGTGTACCTACGTTCTATAATTGATTTTGAACGAATCTCATTATTTATTATGCCTAGTCATTACTAGCGCTACTAACTGACTATTAAAAAACCATCGGGTCATTCCGCGATGGTTTTTATACTGGAGAGCGGATCACATTTATTTTCATAATATGCAAAAAAGCCTGCTACTTTACGATAAGTTGTGAATGATCTATCATGTGAGCACTATATCTTCGCGGTCTTGTCGCCTCAATTTAGCTGCATCATGGCATTACCTCGAACCTCTATATCTCTATTGCCAGACAAGACGCGCGAGTAATAAAACGAGATAGAAGATATTAAATGGAATGTCTCTTATCTCTGTTTATTTGTACTTTTTATTTTTATTTTTCCAAGCTCCGTGACATCCACCGAAGTCTCATGCTGCTGCTGCTGCTGCTCATGCTTAAACGACGGCGTAGCTATCATTTTAGAGTGGCATATTGTGAGCGATAAGCAGCTCCTTGGTCGTTCACATCTCGGCTGCAATCTTAGATCCTTTAGTAAATGATCTAAGTCTGCAATAGATTGCAATGCATACTTCTTACCACTAATATCTCCCCGAGACGCGGGTAGAATAAAACAAGATGGCGGACATTTAATTGAACGTCTCCTAATGCGGCCGGACGTGAGGGCGGCAATTTATTTAATTGCGAGCAAGAGGTTCTGGTGTCGCGGAGTACGTGCTCGTGGTACACTCGGCTTGTTGTACTTTATTGCGTTTTGTTTCTTTATAACATGTTCTCTATATTCACTGACCTCAATGACTGTGGACTGGTGATACTGTAGACCGCCATATGAACGAATTTCAGGCCACCGATATAGTCGAAAACAATTTATAAAATATGCGATTTTCATGGTCGCTTATATTCTGGTTGGCTCCTTTTTTTCTAACATGGATATGCTCGAAAGCTTGATGCGTATGAGATAATCTATACACATAATAAAACAGTAAAATTTTTGTGTCTGTACATTGAATATATTTACGAAAAACTAATTGGAGGCGATTTTAAAATAGTAACAGAACACTTTTCTATGATTTTTAATTTTTTTTGTTTTATTTATATACCCGTGGTGCAAAGTAGCCGGGCTTCACCTGTTTGCTCTCTCTACTTTCTGGCTTATTTAAGTCACTGCAATCTTGTACTGTCTCCTGCTTTCATTAGGTAGGAAAATCGGAAATACTTCCTACTCCTACTACTTTCTTCTGATTAAATTCGTTGCGGGTTCCAATACAGATTAAGATTTTCCCTCGGGCTCCCTGCGATCAATGCGATAAGGGTCAACTGTGGTTGCCGCTGTCGATTCTGGCGACATAGGAGTAGCAGCGCTGGGAACGAGTGGTGGGCCAAAGTCCGAATATAAAAGCTGTCTAACTGTCTATAATATCAGACAATACGAGTAGTATAAAACAAGATTAATCTTATCCTTAAAGATATTTAATTTAACGCCTCCTAATTCGCGACACGTTCGCATCTATCATGCCAGCGAGAGTCGCTTGCAATACAGCAGTGGTACAATTCTCACATATTAAAAACTCTTGTACCTCTATATTCCTACCTCCTAAGATGCGAGAGGAATAAAACAAGATGGCGGACATTTAATTGAATATCTCCTAATGCGGCCGGACGTGAGGGCGGCAATTCATTTAATTGCGAGCAAGAGGTTCTGGTGTCGCGGAGTACGTGCCCGAGGTACACTCGGCTTGTTGTATTTTATTGTGCTTTGTTTCCTCATATGATCTATATGTTCACCGACCTCAATGGTTAAGGACTACTAATCCTGTAAGCCTCCATTGACGCCATGTGAACAAACATTCAATCCATTAGAACTGCACACCACGTTATAGACGATAGAACTATAAAATGTATTAAGCAGGAACATTTAAAATACACAGAATTGAACGTACGTTATTCTGTCTATATATGCTCTTATGATAGAAATTAATTTATACGTCTTATTTATGAAACAGAAACGGAAATACATCAGATTATAGTGTTATATTATGTAATTAATTATAGTGTAATATTATGTAATTGTAGTGTAATATGTAATAATTACATACAATCCAGAAAGAATATTTCTCTGCGACATAGTCGTCGTGGGTAAGGTCCCAGAACATAGATAAAGTCTTTTCAAATTTCTTTGATTTGTTATATATAAAAAAGTAACACATCCCCCTTATAATCTTTACTTATTATCTTAGTGTAAGACGCTACATTTTTATCAATTTTAATTCAAGAAACATTTTTATCGATAAATAAAAAAATATATTCAAATTTTAAAAATTAAATTTCGAACAAAGCCTCTGACTTTCATAAGACATCATAGACGAAATACATTTTAAAAACTTTATTCGTCTATAAAGATGAAATGAAGTTATTAGATTTAAAATTCGAACAAAGCGTCTGGCATGTAACAAATAAAAAATACCTAAATACATTTTCATTTCACAGCACATAAGCTGCTCATTTCGCGATGGCCTCTTGTCTGGCACTAATAAAACCCCTATTTACGTCACACTACTCATCATGGATCATGTATAAAGAAAGCACTTTTCGTGCAAAGACAATTTCGAATTTAAAAATCACGTACAAACTCAACGTAATGGAATTCTTAATAGAGCGAAATTGTTGAAAGCTGCTATACATTTTTTATTTGACTTGCCATTGTAATATTGCTCTTTTCTTTTTCTTTTTTTTTTCCAAATATAAAGTTGGAAGTTAAATCCGTATTTAATATTTATGTACTGTGCATTTTGTCCAAAGATTTTGTTGCTCTTTATCCTAATCGAGAAGCCTAAATTACGAAATCTATCTTTTTACTAGAGAAAATTGCTAGTTTTCAGTTTGTATATTAATCTGCAATGGCGGCCATTACTACATTGCAGCCGCATCCAACCGGCGCGACTGGGGGGAGGTACCTCTAGCTTCAAATAAATATGTGCGTTTCGTATGATGTGTGAGCAGCCGGTGGCCCATTGACGGTAAGAGGTAGAGGAGGTCTGCATAACCACTAACTTTGGTTGTTTATAGGCGTTAATAGACACTATGCTAGAGCAATAAAAAACGCAAACTAATTTGAAACGTGCAAAAAATAAGACATTTCCAATCTTTACTTTTTATTTACTAACAAAATCTGAAAAGAACTGGCAGCTACGGAAAAAGTAATAACACGGCATTCTTTTATTACGAAAAAGGAACGTAACGATAACCGGCGGATATCCGGTTACGCTCCAATCAGAGATGGAGAACATTCGAGCAGCCCGGATCAATTGTGGGGGCGACAAATTTCAATTTTCCCTAACGCTTCCTATATTGAGATGATCGAGTCTACCCTCACTTATTTATAGGTTACTTTGATATTATTTGAGTATTCTTTGGGATGGAAATTTAGTAAACGACGGTGGCAAGCTGCGTTACAACCAGATTGGACCGGTACGATCCGGTTCAAACCGTCACGTCTCGCGCGGTTTGTATATATCCGGTAGCCAAATGGAGGATTCTTTTAACGCAGGGGAATACATTTACATATGATACCTAGGCACCCGGGTGGTCCCTAGATCCATGTCGGACTCGACACTTGGGGTGCAATATCGATTAAACCTCTGCGGCTGCCTTAAGCCGTTATAATTGCAGGGTCTCGGATTAACACAAAAACAGAATCCCTCCAGCGACAGACTGGCCTGAAAAATCTGGCTGCCTGAATAATCCTTACTACGATGTTGGAACCGTCCAATGGGGTCAGGTTCCCATTCTAAACCCTGGCCCCAACACTTCAAAGGAGCACGCCACGAGTGAGTCGCCCCTTGTTCCAATCTCGAGCCTGTCGGTCTGCCGATTCAGAGTCACTCAGCTGAGCTCATCACGTTGGGATCACAAAGTCTCGCAAGATTCCTCATCACGGCAAGGTGGCAGCATCTTCGGGTAGCGCCCTTATGCCTTAGCTGCTTAGCCAGTACTAACTTGGCCGTGTCTATGTCGCTTACAATGCGAAGCAAAATCAAGCTATTTCATCTGGTACTATTCCAATAATACAAAACTCTTTAATAAAAAACTTCTATTTAAAATCGAACCATTTGAACTGAAGAAATAATTCGAAAATGTAACATAATTGTGTGATCCAGGGAGCGTAGAATGGGTTGAATGAAGCCCAAAATGGTGGTATTTCCCAGCTGTTTCAAAGCCTAAGCTCACAAAAGGTAATAAAACGTTTCACGATTCAATGGGAAATTGTTTCCACCCTCAAAAATTGCTCTAAAAGTCATATTTTTTTCTTTCATAAACACCAGTCGTTTTGGTTCTTAGTTCCGTTGCGGGAATCACATTCGACGCCAAAAAAAAAATATATAAATTTTTATTTTTCGTTTATTTTTATTTCTATTCGAGTGTCTGGGTCGATATTAATTACTTAGAAAAGAGTGATAAATTTTCATGTGACTTTATAAATGTATTTAGAAAAACGCTATGCTAGTTAAACGAATTGATGTTGTCTTATTGTGTATCCGAAGGGAGCGGCTACGTTATCATATGGTCTTCACTATTTGGGGTAGCTAATACAATAATTGTAATAATGATAATTGAAAACGAATAAGCAAGTCTTGCTTTATTTTTAGACCTTACTTACTTCTATTAAAAAAAAAACTTTTTTATTTTTAAATATAAATTAAATATTGCTAGGGGAGCGAATGCCACGTCGTTAACGGCCACAAACGCCGTCTGTTCACCGGGGGACGTCAGGCAAGTGACATGTATGGCACTGATTGGTTATTGTGAAATAATGGCCGTTCTATAAAACAGTACGAGCCAAAGGCGATATTCGCGTAACTCCCAGGACAATGTGAGTAATCACTTAGCACCATCGATGTGTATGAATAGACACACCTGCTTACCATTGGGGTCGACAGAGGCCATTAATTGCCAAATGACACACCTCTCTCCCGTCAGCCAAATTCAAATGTTATCACTTGCATTTTCGTATTAAATACGTTTACATGTCATTAAGAAAATCATATGATTTTGCGTATTTACATTTTTTTTAAAATATAGAATATTATTTAGTTAAAAATGGCAATATCATGGATCACTTCAGAAAAATTCCTACGCCAACGCAAAGTGAAAAAATCTATTGTTAAATTTTACTAACTTCATATGATTTTATATAGTAGTCGGTCATAAATATGCATTCTTTTAACTTTTATTATTATAAAATATTTTACTAACCGTATAGGTTAATTATTTTTTTAATGTACTAAACACTTATGTGTTTACATGTCGTTTTATATGGTATACAAACAATTTAGGTATATTATTTTTTACTATTTACTAATGTAATTTTATACAGTTAACTTGATCGTAATCGAAAAGCTAAAATCTTTTACCTTTACCAACTATGCGAGTCTAGACAATATTTTATATCGGCAAAAAAATACTATTTTTTCCGATAAATTGGTTATATTTTTGACACGTGGGCCATTGTGCGGTGCAAGACGGCTCGTTATAAATAATGAGGTAGTTTTGATCGTGTAATGTCGCCCATTTACTTTTTTTGCTATTTATATACATTTATGTCTATTACATTCGGATATAAAGCAGTTTCCGGATATAAACTAGCTTTTAGGGTGCTGTATCTGTTCTATTTTCACTTTTTCTAGAATAAATTAATTCTGTAACTTTGATTTACAGTAATAACATTTTTTTTTCTACCATGGCACAAATAAGTAATCAGAGGTTTTTGGAGAGTATCGACGCCTATTAACATCCGCATATGCAGATTTGCCCTGCTCTTCCCCCCAACGTTAAGCCCATTGGAGGAGATATGGTGAAAGAGCTTACTTAAAAAGCACACTAAACGCGACAGCATCCCCATCATTTTTATTGCGGTATTCTGCGATGAAATCTTATTTATTAAGCATTAAATTAAGCCACATATAATGCCTATTGTTAATGCAAAACTATTAAAAAAAAGTTTACGACAAGTATACGAAAATACTTTTTCAAACAAGTTAAATAGTGAAAAAATGTAATCATGTTTTGTACCGGCGCGTACAACCTCGCATGGGGTCAATCTCCACGGCATCTCATAGTCCACGATCAGCTGGCGTACAGCGCGTAACTGTGAAAGTGAGAAAAATTTAAAAAAATCCTGTTTCTAAACTGTTGCTCCGATTAATCTGATTTTTGTTGAGCAGCCTGGAAATGATACACTAAATATTACGATGTGTACATTTAATGCCTCTCGCTTTTATCAACCTTGTATAACGAGTTGGGAATAATTAGAAAAAATGCAGTAAATAAATGAACGCTAAAATGCATGTTGGTTTGAAAATATTTTCACCACTTTCGTTTTACCTTGAACACAACAACAATAATTTAATTAAATGTTTATTTTGTTTTTTTATAATTTAATTTGAAAATGAACATACTAATCTACCAATTTATAATTACAACAACAAAAAGGACACATGTTTACTACCGGGAGAGGCAGAGGGAACTGGAAAGAGGAGAAAGAGCTTGAACATTATCATCATAACATTGTAACTTGTGTAAGTAATGTGAAAGAGAGATTATTGATCGGAAATTCTGAGAAGTTTCTTTTCCAAGTAATAATCTCGGCGACTCCCGTATTCTTCAAAAGAAATGAAATTCCATGTATCAGCAATTGTATCAATAATTCAGTAGTCGATGGTTGATATAACTTTATAACTTTAGTAAGAGGTAGTCATACTGCATTGCAGACGAAAACGACCGGTAGGCACCTCTCGCTTTCGTGCTACAGGTATAAGTGATAGCTGTGTTGTCGCGTTTTGTATGATATCTTAAGATGAATCGTGTGATATCTAGATCTTGGAACATCGATGTATACGTTATGCTTGCTGTAATGTTTATAATATACTAGCTGTGCCCAGCGGTTTCACCCGCGTAAATTTCGATATCGTGTAAAATCATTCTATATCATCCCACAGGAACATGTTTTCGGGTTTAAAACTATCCTGTGTTAATCCAAGTTACCCTCTATGTGTGCAAAATTTCATGAAAATCGGTTCAGCAGTTTTTGAGTGAAGAAGTAACTAACAAACAAACAAACATACAAACTTTCACATTTATAATATTAATAAGATTTTATAGTGTAGTTGGCAAACGAAAAGTCGCAACCTGTTGATGGTTACTGACGGCCACAGACATCCGCACAATGCTAATGGTAAGGAGAGGGAGGAGGGTAATGTATATGTATAAACGCGGATGTTTATGGGAGCCAGTAGTCATCAAAAGACCCCGACTGCACGTTTGTCCCCTATACGTGCTCACTTACTCTCAAACTAATCAAGTAGCAACCAATAAATTAAACTTTAATTTGCAATGGATAAATATTACCCCACGCCTCGCGAAAAGGGTTATATTTTATGTACGTACCATAAGGTCTCCTTATTTCTTAAAACAAAACGATTTAAGTCATCGTTTATTGTTTAGGGTTGTTTATACGCGAACTCGATCGTAATTTCTGGGGGACGAGAACAAACGGCGATTAGCAAGTGGAGTGCCACCCGGTTGCAACTGTTGGGAACACACGGGGAATGAGTGTGATTTAAACCTGAAGAGATGGTCCAAATTACCCCGACGTTTAAGCTTGATAATTTAAGTGAATTTCCGGTGGCTCACAAGAAGCGAAGGCCGTAGTTACCAAAAACGATAGATTGTTGATGAGATTGAGAGATGTTATGGGGTTTTTGCTTTCAGCCTGCCCCTCGTTTTACTCGTGTAAATGTATTCCAAGGAAATTATTATCTTTGATAAAAAGAAGTATTTTAAGTTTGATCTTTATTAATGGCAAAGTGAAACCGAATGATACAAACTTTCGTTTTTTTTTATTTTTTTTATGGTATAGGGGTAAACGAACAGTCGGAGCCATTTTTATGACTACCGACGCCCATAGGTATCCGCATAGAGGCTATACAAATGCGCTACCCTCCTTTCGTCTCCCTCCTACATTGGCTACCGGCTACTTACACACCGCACGAAACGCGGCAGCACAGCTGTTACTTCACGCCGGTCTCTTGTAAGCGAGAGGTACCTCCCCGGTCGTGTCGGCCCACTTCGGCTGCATACAAGTATTTATAATGCTAATGATATTATGTTTGTCTTCTTTGAAAAGGCATATTTAATATATTGATAAATGGGCATTTAACCACTGATGATTTAGAAAATTATAATGATAGGCATTTTTAAAAGCTGCAGCCGGTGCTAGACAAATAAGACTAACAGTGACGGGACTAGCTGTAATTTTTAAAAACACAAACCATCGGAGCCACCGAAAACTCACAAGACGCATCAAACACGACAACATAGCTGTCACTTTACGCCAGTGCCGTGACAAAAGCACCACCCAGTCGTGCTGGCCGAATAATTATTTACAGTATAAACGCAGCAGGTATTGGCACAATTTGAACCCGTATGTTTACATACCAGTTTGATACTTGGTCCACAAAATTGAAACTGAAGACATTCTCGCCCTGATTACATTAATTTTGATGGACTGCATGGAATTGTTCAGCTGACAGACGGCTTAAAGGGCTCAGAATTATTTTATAATATCCCCGTTTATAATTTTGAATTGTTTTCGTTTAAGTTCTAAGCTGTAGGGCGTCTTGTCTTGACAAGGGATTAGACAACATCCCCGTCTCGATAATGGAAGAGAGCATTTAAATTGTTAATCCTTTTATGAGGTCCCATTGTGTTGTAGAGCCAAGCGCGAGTCGGACTCTTACTTACGGCTCGAGTAACGGAAGTATTTTTTAAATCGGGTTAGGCCCACTACTCATTCCCACCGCTGCTACTCCTGTGTCGCCAGGATCAACAGGGGCAACCACCTCTACCCTTTGATATGATCGCAGGGAGAAAAAAGCTAAAACTGTCTTGGGACCCGCAACGAATTTAATCAGGAGAAAATAGAAGGAAGTAATTCCAATTGCCCTCAAATTGTAACGACTTAAACAAGTCCAGAAGGAAAGAGTGCAGCCAGGTGAAGCCCAGCTGCTACGCTCCACGGAGATGTAAATAAATGAAGTAACTGATATGGATTACGCGTTGTATTTATCTGGTTTGTCATAATCTGGGGTGTTACTTATACTATGATTGACTTGTATATTTGCTGCATGTATTATTTATAACAAAATTGTTTTGAGCAAAGCACGAAAGCTCCCCATGTGGACTACGAGGTTGCTATAACAAACATAACAACGGAAACATGTCTACCAGCTACAGTTCAAGAGATACAGAGATGTAACAGTTGGACAGACAAATAGAATAGTCAGCGTAGACCTCGAATTAGGATTCCGTTGGACCGTTTGGGTACTGAACTCTGAAAAAGATCAAGAAAGTAACTCTTTAACATTGAAGTAGGAAAATATTTTATACTTACTGTTATGCACATAAGCTTATGATAGAATAACATAAAATATATTAATAATAGTATTTTGGAACATTGTTGTCGCAAAAATATTTTCAGATGTATGTGGGTGTAAGGATCTACTTACTATCAGAGAAATAATCGTTTGTAATGAAACATGTATGCTTATTCAATTATTTAAAATAGATAATGGTGAAAATTAAAAATAAATAAATATGTAAAGTGCGATCTAGCGTTGAATAGCTTAAGCTTAAGTTCATAATACTTATTATAGATGGAGCTACGTACATGTGCGTATGCGCAAGATAATGTTTTTGTTGTATTTTATTTTTAACACATTTAATTGTTATTTTCTTTAACAACCTATATTTATATGTATGTTTACAATAGTATAGATAATTGTAAATATTTTTATTGTGACTTGTCCGTCTATGAATATTTTTGTTCTGATGAACAGAATAAGTACCTATATTATAATATGAATACTACAAATTATGAATACTTCCGTTAGTCCTATACCTATATAACATAATATGTTGTAAGTACCTGGTACTAACTATTAAAATCAACAAATCATAACGAAATATGTTAATTCTTGCAATATTCTGTATTTATTTTATCTAATAGTATGTAATATGTCTAAGAACTTGTATTAAAAATTACAAATACAACGCTCACATCAATCCAAAAAAGTAGCTAGTACTAAATTTAATGAATCTGCTTTTAAGAGATGCAACGGCTGATCATGATCATAATTAAAAACAGATTGATCACTCGATATTTAGCTGTTTAATGTCAATTTAACTACACATCACTATGAAATTATCATTATAAAGTGTAAAAGATTCAAAGCAAATTATTCACATATTGCTCTCTTTGTGAAATTCATAGTTTTGTTTAATAAAATGAAAATTTTAGATTCCACACCACAGTCCTCGCACGTGTTCATAATAAACCGCAGTTCTCTCTAGGCACTTCCAAATTCAAATTAATTTTAAATTCATTCCATATTTAAACGTGATTGTCGTGTTTGCCTTTTTTAATGCATAATTTTAAATTCATTCTATAATTATTTGAACGCAATTGTGGCGTTGAATTTTGTTAAATATTAAATTGAGTAGGTTTTATATCATACTCGTCATGTTTGTATTTTTTTTATTTAATTTCTTTTTGTCATATTTTTAATGCCTCCACTGGCCGCAGTGCAGCATCGTACAATGAACGTCTAGACAGAAATAGACTCTAGTCTACCGTTTCCTGTCACTCATAGAAATTAACATAATTACTTTCATATTTTATTTTAAATTCTTGGTAGAATAAAAAGTGATTCTTGTCATGTTTAATTTTTAATTCGTACTCTTTGTTGTTGTTTGTTTGTGTTCATTGCTATTTTTATAATTTCAAATTAATTCCAAATAAACAGGCAAATGTGGCTTTTGTTCTTTTTATTCTAAACTCGTTCCATATTTAAAATACTCGCGTTTGCTTTTTATAATAACTAAATTCGTTCCATATTTAAAACGCAATTGTCGTGTTTGTTTTTTTTCTGCTTAATGCCCGAGTTCCGGCGCGTGTAATTGGATACGAGGCGTTTGGAGCTCCGTGAAATCACTAATCCGACTAATTCTGACAGCCATATGTCACTTCGTAACGACTGCGTCGGCGGCCATCTTAAGGCTAGGCGTTCACTGAGCACTTTAATAATACACTTCAACTAGCCATGGGACGTTTTTACACCTTACGCTTGCCTCGTTCGATGTGTAATAAAAAAAGCATATTTTAAATTTAGAATTTGAGCTTTAATGGGCTACGATAAATTTGTCGTCGTCGTCTTGGAATTCGAGTAAAATCGATTAAATATTAAAAAAAATCAATTTGTGTAATCCTCAGTGACAATCATTATCATTTTTCTTCAGCTACTGTTGAACATTTGACTGCTTGTCGTTTTGTTTTGACCATGAACGCCAATATAATATATTATGTGGTATGTTGTTGAATGTGAATGAAACTACGATATCTCTCTAGAGTCAAAATAGAAAGAAAGTTGAGATAGTTTTTATTAAAAAAAGAGGGCAAAAAAGCCTTTCATTGAGTAGCTATGTCGACGCCAAACATCCGTGTCGAGGATACACTGATTCGTTTACCTTCACAAAATTACCTCTAGAAAAGATGACCAGATTTCATAACTTCATTAATAATTCCTAGATTCCCTAGTAAATTTTCAGTTACTAAAAAAAATGTAAGGGGGAGAGGAACTAGTTAAACGATGAAAGCGAGACCATCTCAAATGATTTTTTAACTATCAATTATTTTCGGGCAAAATATTCAAAATTATGAAACTGAAACATAATATGTATCCGCGCCCTAAATGTGAGATATAAGCCAACATACATCAGTACTGAAACATACGAGCCTTTTGCCAGCAAAGTTTAAGAAAAGATTGATAACGTAGGATAAGATGCCAGAGAAAATGAATGTTACTTTTATGAATACCAAACGGAGTTATTTAGACCGGGATATGTATTTTTGTGCAAAGGATAAAAAATATAACGATATTGTATTTTAAATGGTATTTTCGTGGAATAAAATATGACATTATTCATACAGTATCTTCACACAGTACTAGTAGTTGTAGGTCGCTTTTGAATGCTTTAGCGTTACTTAGTAGAGTTTTCGATGATTTTCATTTTAACGAGGAAACCATTTCCTCGTTCTTCTCTCATGAAACTTTTAATGTGAAATAGTAATCATTTATATGTAGTTTGTCGTTAGCAAATTTTATTTTATTTTCTCTATATTTTTCTGTACACCTAGGGATGGAGCTCTTCAAAATGAGACTTTTGTTCCACTATATTTCCATAGTCACTGCGACAAAAATCGTCTTACTGTATAAGACTGGTTAATAATATAATATAACTTATCAACTCGGAAAAGGATCGTAACCGTATCACCTCGAGCCGGTCAGTAAGTATTCTTTGTATGAAACTTCATACTGCAACGCACACAATGGGAAACGTAACATCGTCTTCGCTTTTCTAGGCGAGGCGTTTACGGTCCCTTTCCGAGTTGATAAGTGTACGGCGACCATAAGGTGGCGGGGAGCCATCGAATGTGAGCTGATCATGATGACTATGACTCTATGAGGGAAGCCTATATCTGGCTGTGGAGTTCCTCTCAATGGTGACTGGATGCAAGTTCTTCGTGACCGTGTAAAATGACTCTCTGTGCCTATGGATGGCCTATGCCCAGCTGTGGACGTCTTCCAGATGTTGCTGACATATTATTAATATTATAAATGCGAAAGTTTGTATGTTTGTTTGTTTGTTTGTTTATTTCTTTGTTTGTTTGTTTGTTACTCCTTCACGCAAAAACCGCTGAACCGATTTTCATGAAATTTGACACACACATAGAGGGTAACTTGGATTGACACATAGGTTGGTTTTTATCCCGAAAAAATGTTCCTATGGGATGCCATTGGATGATTTTCTATTTTCCACGGGATCGAAATTCACGCGCGTGAGATCGCGGGGCGCAGCTAGTATAATATATTACTTAATTGTGAAGATGTTATTCACAATAAAATCCTTTCCTCTCGAACACACCTCGACCGCTTGAGACCGTAAAAACCCCTACAACCACACGCTGAGAACCGCATAAAAAGTTTTGCATCGCATGTGCATACGTTTAAACTGAACTTCTGAACGTATAAATTAGACAGATGCGTTCGCCGAGATTAAGTTAACCGAGACCACCTGTTGGCCGACTCGCACCGGATACAATATATTTGGCAATATTTTCTTACGGATTATAATAGATTATGTTTAAATATGAAGGATATTTGGTAGTTCAAAGTTGACTTATTGATTTAGTGTGATTTGTTGGGTTTTAAGCACGTAGTACGTAGACAGCATTCGGAGAGTTGTAGTGACTACTGCAGATGACTATAAATAGCCTACTCCATAGCATAAAGATACCGCAGGGGAATAGAATAGAATAGAATTTATTTATTTGCGGGAACATGGTATACAAGATGATTGTTGCTATAAATAAAAGATTCCAACATGATACATGGCGGGCTATAGAAATTGGGGGTAAATATGATAAAAGAAGCTGAATATGATAAATACTAGCTGCGCCCCGCGGTTTCACCCGCGTAAATTTCGAAACATTTTTTGGGATAAAAACTATCCTGTGTCCACTATCCATCCTAATAAATTTCTAATAAATAAATTTCGTGAAAATAGCTTCAGCAGTTTGTGCGTGAAGGAGTCACAAACTAACAAACATACAAACTTTCGCATTTATAATATTAGTAGGTACAATCGGACACCGGCAGGTGACAAAACGCCCAAATCACGATAGCTATCACTTTACGGCGGTTTCATTTGACGTCCCCGGTCGTGCCGACCCAATATCGCGGCAACGCAACAAAGCCCTATCTCTTACTAAATAGGGCTACATCAAAACAATACACCTGCATATTGTTTTTTACGACGATCCAGCTTTCCAGTCAAGGATCACTTGCCACAAATTCGACGTAAAAACCTCGTGTATTTCAAGGTGAGTATTCCAAAGGTAAGTAGCAAAAAATGAAAAAAAATCATGTTGATTATTAGGCACCTGTGTCTTCTTTTTATTCCGTTAAATTTGATATCTTAATCACAGGTAAAAACCTTAGTAGCTTCTACCTGTCGCCAGTAGACTAATCTAATCATATTGAAACGGATATCATTTTAAAATGTTTCAAAACTTGGCAAAAACTATCCCCTACTCTGTTATCACAAAATGGCGGCTGTAGATACCGCGAACGGCAGCGTTAGATAATATTAAGGATATCCCTTTTAGCGGTAAATAGCTTTCACAAAAAAGGTGTTAGGCGAGACGAACTAAAACACTCATATCATTATCGATAAAAAGGGAGGTTTTTTGCCGTTACTTAAGAACCGAAACTCAGGAGGATGTGAAAAAGTACGGTTTTAATTAAGAAAACGTGTGAATTTGATGTGCTCTCTATATGCCTTAAAATAGACTAATATATTTTTTGTGGTTTAGCAGGAAAATGCATTTACGTACCTGGATGAAATATGATGGGAGTTATGGGAGGGTCTAGCGGATGTACCTACTTAGTATCTGCTTAAACACCGCGAGTACATGGGTTAAATGTAATAACAAATAAATAGTAAACAACATAATAATTAAAGTATAATACTTATATTTATATTATTTATTAGTGTACATAGACATTTATTTTTGGAGCTCATTTTGAAAAAAACATGAATAGTAAAATCGTGTGAACTAGCGTAGTGCTCCCTCCTCTTACGTGGCTTACGTTTCTTGCACATCTTTCTCTTCAGAATCAGGAGTAAACTCCAGAAATGACACACATTTAAAATAAAATAGTCCAGCCTTCCAGAAAGCTGTAGAGATTGTAAATTTACAATTATTAAAGTGTCCCATTTATGAAAGGACAAATCTAATCTTAAAAATTTTATTAGTACTTCAACTGGCCACCAGCTACTTACATAAAAGCGACAGCACAGCTGTCACTTTACGCCGTGCAAGCGAGAGGTACCTCCCCGGTCGTATCGGCCCAATTGAGGTGCATACATGCAGGCACTATCTCTTACTAAATTAAACCGGTAAACATCTACTGCACATCTACAGCCCTTCATCCACTTAAGCATCACCCAATAAAAGTTACCATTGTATTTAATATGCTACTGCGTTTATTAATACTAATACGCTCCTTCACCGAACAATCGCTCTCGAACATTCCATTTGCCACGCGTGAACCAAGAGAGTACAAACCTGGTCCATGTACTTCGAGATGGCACTTGAAACCAATTATGCTTAAGCCCGGCGACTCGAAGGACCAAAATAAACAAAATTTCGAGACACACTAGGTGATTTTGTAATTTCCAGATTATGGAATATATTTATTTGATTTCTTGTAATTGAATTTACTTCACTGTAAGGGTTTGATACAGCAATGTATTTCCTAAAAAAAAGCGCTGAATTCGAAAAAAAAATTAAATATAGACAATCAAAAGTAACTTTCTCAGATAAATAATTATTAAATGGATTGACAGAATTCGCAAAGAAATGGTTTTTCTTGATTATTGTAGTAAGACGATTTACGTGTATAGATATCTAAATATGGTAATCTCAAAAGTTATATGTAAATATTTTTTTTACATATGATGATTTTGCGTCATCATCATCATCATCATCATCAGCCTATTGCAGTCCACTGTTGGACATAGGCCTCTCCCATCGCGCCCTTGGCCCGATTTTGCGTATTTTAATTTATTTAAGAGTGAATAAGTATTTATTTTACGCAACGTTCCGCTCAAATTCATCTCAATAAACGCCAAAAATGACCAGCTTCGGTAATCCAATTGGAGGCCACAAAAGAACACGCCGCACGCGGAGGGCTCACCTGCGGACTGGATAACTCAATCAACGTCAATCAGTTGCGCTTTACAAGTCATGCGCTCCTGGTACACGTTTGCATATTCTGCGAACATTTATTTGTTCAATAAAAGGAATTTTGATGATGATAAAAATGCAAAGTACAACTTTTTTCTTTTTTTAGCTTGGAAAGGAATTTATTTATTTAACATCTCTTTATGATATATTTTTATTTATTTGTAATATATAATAATTTTAATACAATACCCATTTATTCTAGCAACTTATATAACGTATCATTTGCGCTAAAAGCGATTTACTTTAAACACATCCAAGAAATTTAATACCGTAAAAGTAAATAAAATGAAATTGTTTACATAAATTTTATACAATTGAATCTCATGTACCTATTTTAAGCATGTACCCGCTGACCGGATCCATCAGTTTAATGTCTAGAAATTAAAACTTTCTGTCTACATTTTTTTACCAACCTAGCAAAATCTATGATGTCAACAAGGCAAGTGATCAATGGCAATTTCCTATGCAGAGTGAGCTACCCGATAAAACTAGACGCTCCTTCTATACACGCTGAAGAGGTAACGATGTTGCAGGAACGGCTGTCGCACTAATTGCCCAGTGTGAGCCGACCGGCCTCGAACAAGCCTGTCACTACAATGAATGAGGCCAACAAATCACCGGCTCGTGGTGTTTTTTTTTGTTGGCTCGTTCATTTCGTAGCAAAATTGAGTTTCGTCTATTGGACACCGACAATACGCACGATACAAATGTACGTTTTACAATGTACTTGACTAGACGGAAGAATTTCGTCGAAAAATGTCCTTTTTCATATGCCTACTGAAGCTATTCGTTAGTTGGATGTAGGATATACCTTTTCTTTCTTACCTCTGACTACCTCGTATAATACCTTTTCTTTCCTACCTTTGTCCTCCAAATTCTCTCATTTTGTTAGTGAATCAACATGAAGATAAGAAAAATTATATGTAAGTTAATTTGATTTTATGATCTTTGTGTCTTTTAAAATCCATTTTTGATGGCCAGATTTATAAGTCAATAAGCCTTTTTCCTCGAAATTGCTTCACTAATGCTCTCCCCGGTTACAACTGTTTTGCATTTTAACTACATCATCGTAATATCCTCTAGATATAAAGTAAATTAGAGAACAAATATTATGCACTACTTTAGCGAATATCTTCTACAAGCTTCGGAGGAAACAGACCCATTGATTCACACGAGGACTAGGTGAAAATAAATTACAAGGCCTCCTTCGTGGTTCTAAGAACAGCAGTCAAAGACGGATTGGAGATAAAAATAAAATTATGAAACGTTGACCCTTTTCAAACCAAAACAAGCTAAGCCGCGGACACTCGTCTGACGTCAAATAAAAATTAAATCCGTGAATATTTACGAGCGAAAAGTTTCAAACATAATAACATGGGTGTTAAAGTTACCCGCCATCGTCGTAAATCTATATTCATAAGGCTTTTAAATCGCCTCGAACTCAAAATGATAATGACATTTATTGTAATGAATCATTTGATTTATGCTGCAATGGCAAATATTAGAAAAGTTGTTTTGTTTTTGTACTGGATGTAATGAGGAGTTGGTTAGCCGTAGGTACTTATCTTATAAAACCTTAAACATTAATTTACTGACAACATTAATGTAAAAAATTGCATATGGCACTCTTCAGTACTTTAACTAAATACCGTACTAAATATCAATTCGATCCGTTGATCCGATTTGATATGAAAGAAGGATATTTTTTTTTTTTTTTTTATGGTATAAGCGGGCAAACGAGCAGTCGGAGCTATTTTCATGACTACCGACGCCCACAGACATCCGCATAGAGACTGCAGATGCGCTGCCCTCCTTTCTCCCCCCACCTCTATGGGCCTCCGGTTACTTACACACCGCACGAAACGCGACAGCAACGTTGTCACTTTACGCCGGTCTTACGTAAGCGAGAGGTACCTCCCCGGTCGTGCCGACCCAATTCGGCTGCATGCAAGCATGCAGTGTGGCACTACCTCTTACTAAATAAATAAAGCTTTCGCGTTTATAATGTTATTACTCATAACAATAAGACAATTTTAACTGTGGTGGTGGACTGTCCACCCGTGACCATGGTTGATGTAAAACTTCTGAAACGTGCTTGTCAAATAATTAAATAAACTGCGGTTAAATCCTTTTTTATTTACACAGGAGAAACCGTGGAGCGCAGCTACCTAGTTACCATATACCTAAAAACCCTTACATTATTAAATAGTCATCAAATTCAGGGTGATTCCTCGTTATTATATTATGAATAATTTAATTAGTAGTAATAATATAGAGATTATATTCATTCATTAGCTAATATGATAGGTGATTGAAGGTAGGTATAATATTACTCTAAATATTCAATTCGGTTTTAAATCGGTATTATACCGATTTTTTTTAAACTTAGGTACATAAATAATTAGTAAGTAAATAACGTAAACGTAAAATAACGTAAGTTGGTTTATATTTTAGTGAAGGTGGCCGGGAGCCACAGCCTGGTAGCAAGTGGCTTGTGGCCGTGACCTTTGGTGCTCTATGGGGGAGGCCTGTGTCCAGCACTGGACGTCTTCCGGCTGGTGATGATGATGATATATTTTTCATCTTAATTGATTGAAGTGGTTTTGTGTTGAAATGTTTCACCCCGTCTGTCCAAGGTGGGCTCCGTTATGTGGAACTATTAATAAATTATTATATTCTTTGGTCTAATAAAGATTTCTTAATAGAAAAAAGTAAAGTAAAAAGTAAATTTAAAAATAAAGAAAGTATTATTTTTATTATAAAGATTTTTTATTCTTATTCTTATTTTTATTCATAAACTTAATACATAAAACCACGTTGGCACCATTGGCTGACATTTAAATAACGTAGTATTTGATAAATCCTATTCCTCAGATAAAAGAAGCAACTATGCCTATAAAATCACAATTTTTTCAACCCAAAGAGTGAAGACCATTACATTTTATCTCGCCCATAAAAATCCCCATAACGACGGCGTCTATTGATCATAATGAAGTGGAAAAGTTTTTAATGGCGTCCATGGTGTCCGACAATAAATTCACTAATGTCACGTCGTACGGAAACTTTTAATTATGTCTAGACCACAAATTTGATCCTGTACATTGTAGCACGTGGGCCCCGGAACTCGGGGTGGCTTTTTCAAACTTTTTTGTCTATGAATTTTAAACTGCGCAAGTGCGCCATTACACGGCTGTTTCGAACTTTTCTTTGGAGATTGAGTGGGATTTGAAATTGATGTTTAAATCATGTCTGATGTAAATGTATTTGTAGTTCGAAGCCGAGTAGGAAAGCTAAAAAGCGTATGGAGCCACAGACCGCCCTTCTTGAATGGGGCATCGGAAACTCACACTCCTCACAATACAGACAGCTGTTATTATGCCGCGTTATCGTGTAAGCGAGACGTATTGTGTTCGTAGTTCGAAGTCGTGTAACAGGTTGATGAGCAGTTGGAGCCAACGATATTAGTATACCATCACCCTGCATTGGGCCGCCGGAAACTCACAAACCCATAATATAGACAGCTTTTTATAGTATAAAGGGGCAAAAGAGCAATCGGAGTCATTTTCATGACTACTAGCGCCCAAAGACACCCGCAAAGAAGTTACACAGAAGCGTTGGCATCCTTCCTTCTCCTCCCTCCATACACACCGCACGAAACGCGATAGCACAGCTTTCACTTTACTCGGTCTCGTGTAAACCTGAGGTACCTCCTCAGTTGTGCCCAATTCAGCTACATGCATGCATGCAGCGTGACCATCTTACTAAGTATTATAAATATCGCAAAAACTCACTATAAGAAATCATTCCAAACTCTGAATCACTGACAAAACTAATTAACTTTGCGGAAAAAGAAAACTCATGCCCTTTAGGTCTAAATGAGGCGGCGGGGAGCGTCAATCAAAGAAATCCAAAACAATACGAACATAAATTAGCCCCGTTCGGAGCGCACGAGATATTAAGTTATGCAATAAATCAAATTTTAAAGGCATTTATAATTAAAGGCGCTATTCGTTATGAACATGATGTTATTTATTATACGTTTTTGCATATTTTATTGGTATGTCATGTCAGTGCTGCCCACGTAGGGTTATGGTTTTTTTCTTTTGTGTGATCGTTGCATTTTTTTAGCAGGTGGACTATTTTGATGAGGCGGAGATTTTGAATAGGGCTGGCATAAGCGAGAAGTAATTATTTTCATAATAATTATAAAAAGAGTTTGGTATGATATAACGGCTTGTTAGAATACGGTGAAGTATTGGTGGGTGGAGTAAAGAGGGAACCGCGTCTGCACATCTACGCAAAAAAAAGATATGCGCTTGATACAAATACTTTTTCTCTATTATCCAAAAGAGAGCTATAGTTTTTGTTTAATTTCCCAACAATTAGCTTTACATTGTTTTGGAATTATTTTTTCAATAGTTATTACAAACAAGAAGACACAGTCTTTTCATAACGCAGCCGCCTATCATGCAATGTTTGACATTGGTATAGTAAGTCCTAGCCGATTTCGGCTACGACGGCCGTCTATACAGACGAGCCATCTGCGCAGGACATAATATTATAGTGCACAAGTGTAAGCGTAAAATACAAGTACACTCTCTATTACCTCATTCTTATATTCCGGCAATCCGACACGACCGGAGAGCAATCAGGCGCAGGACTGACGGCTTAACGTGCTCTCGGAGGAACGGGGGTGGCACACCGCCAATTCCTGACTCCAGACTGTTATTAGAAATTGAAGAATCTCAATATCAATCTTTGGTCCGACCCGGGACCTCGCGTCTGTGATTGAACACGGTTATCACTAGACCACAAGGCAGTATGGTGTAGTTAGTATTCTGATGTATTGTCCCCCTCCCCTCCTCGCCTTGCATGAACCAACCAATTAAAAAAAAATTACAATACGCAATAGCGTAGCTCCATATTTATGCCGGCTAGATTCGGCTGGAAACAGCAACTGCATAAACTCTTATAAATATTCACACCACACTTGCGAATTATTAATTTTCGATATAAATAATATTGTCAATGAAAATGAAAACTTATTTCCATAGATAGTTCTCAAGCTGGCGATAGAAAGTTCAGATACAGCTGAGCACGTGAGTGTCGAGAGTGGGATGAGTGATGTGACGCCGGTAACCCCCGGGTCCGCTCGTGATACCGGCGAGATAGAATCGGATTCGTGTTAACGGATTCTGTTATTGCTTATGTATTGTGTTTGATATTCGGGATTTGTATGACTCTTGGACTAGTGATGTAATCATGTCTTAAGTTTACGAATATTACACATTACAATAAAACTTTAACAGATTGTATCGCGGTTTATTTAATTATTTTATCTACACTAATGTTGTAACATTCTACTTATGTTTCCAATACTTGACTTATAATAACTACTGTTATAGCTCAGACAACAAAAAACTCAATTTAAGCAATTTGACATGATGTTATAATATCCAAATCGATATCTTAAAATCTCATTATAACATTGTGCTGCTGGGTGAGCCTTATGTCAAAATCCTTAACAGCGCGCGCTGGCTCCTGATTGGCCCTGCGCGCGCTGCAGCTGCGCTCTCATTGGTTAGATTTTAATGGCGGCAAGTTCGCTGTGACAATACACGTACGCGTGAATTTAATATTTCGTAATGTTTGATTAATTGATTAATTGCATTAGTGAAGATAAAGTAGTGTATGCAACTGCATATAACATGAGTATTAAAACACTCGTTACTATTATGAAACTAGCGTTCGCTCGTTTTATAAACTCACACTCGAGTTTTAATACCCTTCATTGTACGACAGTTGCATAAACTACTATTAGAAGCCCGAAGTTGCGAGTTGCCACCCGTGATCATGGTTGCTGTAAAACTTCTGATATGTCGGTCTTGTAAAATAACTAGATAAACCGCGATAAAATCTGCTAAAGTTATTTTACTGTAATGTCTAGAATGTATAATTTTTGAAGTTGAGAAGAATTGGCTGCTTAGCGATCTAATAATGGATGTTAGTCACAGATATTGAGATCTCAGATTTGGACCCTGGGTCGGATCAAAAAGAATTTTTGGATTTTCAATTTGCATCAAATCACAATAAAGAGAGCATTTATTTAAGTAATCAGTCCTGCATCTGATCTCACTCTGCTCATTGAACTGCTCTTCGATCGGGGCAATAAGGGAATAGAGGGTGCACTAATATGTCTGAGCATACGCTGTCTTCCACTATAACATGTCCAGCGAAAATGGCTAGTCCCTATGTCCATACCACTGTAGCCAATATTTGGCAAGCAGGATTTATTGTTATTAATAGTACAAATAGCTACGTACGTTGTAAAAGTAGCGAACTACGTTGCATTCGCCTCCATAAACAAAGAAGTGATGACCGTGATATTATGTGAAGGAGAACAACGCAACTGCGTAATACTTGTTCACGACGCATAGCCTCTGGTTGGACTAGGAGAACGCTAGCTGGACGTTAGATGAACGATATGAACCAAATGTTTACGTCAGGGTAGATGGCATTCTAGCTACCGCGCGCAAGCTGCCCTCGACACTGACGTCGGCGGAAAAGGACTTCTTGGTCCCTCTGACCATAACCGTAGTTATAATACCTATTACCATTTCTCTTATATCATCGCCCGACGAGCATCGTAGCTATCCGTTGAAGTTGAATTGGGCTTCGCTTACAGATAATAAATTCAGGTTCGCAAAAAGTAGTAAAAGTTAGCTCCAGTTGACTCTGTTGATCAAAATTAGAACAATGCTTGGTGAAGACAAAGATATGTACCTTTCTGTGATCTGTCTCTTCGACCATCTTTACCGTTTCGAAACGACTTAAAAATCTTAAAGATGTTACAATTGTATAGGTACTTATGCAAAAATTTAAGGGCGAAGATCAGAAAACATTTCACCTTTAATTCTCTTGATGTTATTATTACATCAGCCCATACAGTAGGTACATTTTATCACACAAGTGTGTTCACAACATGAGCTGTTTCCTCATTTTATTTCACCACGACGGTAATCCGACACGACCTGGGAGATATCACGCAGGGCAGCTTTACGTTTCAGACTACGGTTGCTGGCAATTTTCTTCGACTGAAAATTTCTAGACTTCTAGACTAGACTTGTGTTACGTGACTAACCCGTATATTGTGGTAGCCTAGCTGATATTTATGAAAAAATGTATTAAGACTTTGTAAGCCTAAAATGTTGTTTAAAATTATGTGAATAGGTATGTTTGGGACACACCTCGTTAGCCTAGCCCTGCTGTTTCACGGGTATTAGACAACGGTAATATATTTAATATTTTTATATTTTTAGGGTTCCGTACTCAAAGGGTAAAAACAGTCTCTTTTACTAAGGCTCCCATGTCCGTCCGTCTGTCACCAGTCTGTAGGTATCTCATGAACTATGATAGTTAGACAGTTGAAATTTTCACAGATGGTGTATTTCTGTTGCTGCTATAACAACAAATATTATTATTAAAAAATTAACTAATATGAATATTTAAGGTGGTCCCCATACAATAAACGTGATTTTTTTGCTCGTTTTTGCTCGATGTTTACAACGGCAACAGGTAGACACTTGAAATATTCACAGAATATTAAGATATATATTGTCTTTAAAAAACATTAATTAAATTATTATTCTCCCATACAAAAGATAAGCTCCCGTTTTCGTAGATAATGGTATGGAACCCTTCGTGCGCGAGTCCGACTCGCACTTAGCCGATTTTTTATTATAGAAATACATATACGTAGATAAGTTTCGAACAAAATAGAATATTATTATTCCATTTTGTTCGAATGCTTGGGTTATAAAGAATAATTGTATATACTTCGTATATATCCTAAACTTGTCAGGATATATTTGAAGTATATTTCGTTACCTACATACTATACGTGGTTCGTATCTAAAGTTTGAACGGGGATGAAAGGTCCGAAACTATTTACCTGGTAAGCGGTGTTTGATGCAACACAACACTGTTTGCCGTGTGGAATGTTAAACCTCTGTTCTCTATTATCAGTATCACTGGATCACGCTTTGTAATGGACCAAATTGGCATCTGATTCGCTAGCTCACATAGAGAACATGCTGATTAATATTAAGATGTAAAGATGCTGCATGCATGCAGTCAAATTAGGCCGGGAAGGTATATACCTCTTGTTTACACGATACCGGCGTAAATTGACAACTGTGTTGTTGCCCTTCTTGAAGTGTGCAAATAACCGGTGGCCTGTTGAGAGGGGAAGAAGAAGGAGGGCAAAGCATCTATATAATATTTAAGAGCATGTCTATGGACGTTGGTAGTCTTGTTAACCCTTTTATGGGTACAAAAATGATCTTATAGCCCTTAACCCTTAAGGGACCCGACACTATAGCCCCTCATTTGGATCTGGCGCTGCCGGTGACTCATGAAAGATAGTCATAGGCGATACGTATGACAATTATGATGATATCAATGGGCTATCTGTCTACGAAGAGTCTAGCCTGCATGCATCCTTGTATAAAAATTATGATAATAGATTTTCACTCATTTAAAAATTATGATAATAGATTTTCACTCCATCGATGAGCATAGAAATTGTAAAGGTGAAACGGAACCGCATGTGAAACAATTTCAAAGTTCATCGGCGGGATCGTGACGTGTTTTATGGCCGATATGAATCACGGGAAAGCCAAAGTATTTAGCTTGTTTTCACTGAGCTGTGAAACGATACAAGGTCGCACCTGGAGCAACTAACGGTGAGTAAAATTATTTTTTTATCTCTTTTCTCTTCTCTTCTCTTTTCTTTCATAGAGAGGCGAGTTTTCGTTTACCTTTATTTAATGAAAAGACGCATAACTTGTAGTGTGATAATATCCCTAAGACCTCTTGCTCTTTAAACAACATTGAATAAGTTAAGGTAATTGCATAAAATCTAGATGATTGTATTTTTTAAATTAATATTTTTATACTTAGGCTGGTTTTAGTGTCACGCGGACCGTCCGTACGGACGGTCCGCGCATGCCGATCTGTATTACAGCTACGGAGTGTTTAAACTTAGCTGATTTTTGCACATTTTGTATCTATTATGTCATAAGTGTTTTAATAATTGTTTGTTTCCCAAATAAACATAATAAAATAAAATAAAGTATGTAATGCAGACGGGTCCGTA
>LUGF01027614.1:353971-373295 GCA_001625245.1 Calycopis cecrops | reverse complement strand
TGACACTAAAACCAGCCTTAGACATGTAACGTAATTACTAATTATTATTATTAATGCTGTATACACCTGTAATTGACATACAAATGTAAACATGACTGAAAAATCTGTTATTAATAAGTTAATTTTGTAATTGTTGTTGGTGTATCAATAAAATAAAATAGATGACTGTTTTCGTATGGCAAAACCACGCGTATTAAAGTAAGCAACAAGAAGAAAAAGTTTTGTGAAGATAGATCCACGAAAACGTGGGGTACGGTTTGTAAGGGTATCAATGTTATTAGGGTTAGTTAATTAAAAAAAAAAGAATAGTGTGGCACGTCTTTGAGGATAGCATTATATGTAAGATGTGCAGGATTGCACCCGAATAGAGCCCGCACGACTGAAGTACATCTAGCTCACATTACACCGCAAACTGACAGCTATGTTGTGGCGCTTCGTGTGCTTTGTGAGTCAGTCAGGGAAGAAGGACAACACATTTGTATAAACTATGGGCGTCGGTAGTCATGGAAACGGCTCACTCGTTTGTGCAGTTATACTATAAAAAGGAGGGACGTCTGCATAACAATTATGCAGTCTTTATGTAGTCATCAATAGGCTCGTATGTTTACCTTCGTATACCACAAAAAGTCAACCCAAATCAGCTGCTAGTGATGCTTCGCGAATCAGTCTGGCCGTCTCGTGAGTCGTGACGAATCACTCAAAGTCTCTTGAAGAATTAAATGTATATGCAATCTAAGTTCACGCGGTTAATTTATTCCAACATCTTCATTCAAGGCATCCCGTATTAAACAATAAAGTACATCTCTTGTACGCGTCACGTGGAACGAGCGTCTAGAACAATCCGAAAGTGGTCATAAATTTGAATATGTTAATTTGTACCGTCACGCCTACAACAGGACTGTGATAACAATGGGTCTGGAGAACCCTGATAGCGAGACCCTTATTAGTCTGCTAGATAAAAAACATTTAATCTAATACAAATGATATTGGAATAAATCCTTTATAATATCTAAGTAACAAAAGTGCCTTAAGAGAATTGACTTAGATAAAACATACTTGAGAAGGTTTATAGAATTAATCCGAGTGATCGCTTTTTTCTTTTGTACCGATTATAGCGAAAGACAGTTGCGTTTTTCGTGTGGGTGTGTTTTATAGAAATGTCATTGAGATGTAGATTTTATAATTAAAACCAATAGTTTGTTGATTTGTTCTGTTTTTAAATAATTTTCCTAATTGATTAATTCTTTTATAATATAAAGAATTGATTAAATTAATGCTTTTGTTTAATTTTTTCACATGCTATCACTAAAAACTCTTCATATTTTATTTAACTTATTTCAATGGACGCCAAAAACACATTAAAATGTGTTTGAAAAACAAAATGTTATTAGAATAAAGTCTCATATTATATAAATATCTAGGCTTAACAAAGCTCTATCAACATTGTATTAATGCAAATTCCCATAATAACAGATTAATAAGAGTTTTGTCAAAATTTTGCAAATTTTAATGCGAAATGGAGGGGTTTAAATATAAGAGGGTTCGTAATCCCTCCAAATGTAATGGTAATCCAATCAGACGCTTGTTAGAAATGCGGCGAGATGTGAATGTGCATTCCAAGTTGAGATAAAGGTATGTACACACTGGCGCACGTGTCGGACGCGTGTCCTAATGTGCCACCAAACTGGGGACAAAAACATTTTGTCCGTGCGGCCGACTGTTACACCGTCGTGTAATATTTGGGAGTAATATAGTATTGGCTCATAACTTGATAGTAGGATTGATGGAATGTATTGTCACTTCTTGATAGAAATTCATATTACACTTAGATTAAACAATATATTTTTTATAATATTTCCACATAATATGATATGCTGGCGTATTAAATTCAATAAAAAGTATTAATGGTAGTAATCGAAGTAGTAGAAGTTTTTTTAGGGTTCCGTACCCAAAGGGTAAAAACGGGACCCTATTACTAAGGCTCCGATGTCCGTCCGTCCGTCCGTCCGTCTGTCACCAGGCTGTATCTCATGAACTATGATAGTTACATAGTTGAAATTTTCACAGATGGTGTATTTCTGTTGCCGCTATATCAACAAATACTAAAAAGTTAAATAATATGAATATTTAAGGGGGCCCCCATACAATAAACGTGATTTTTTTGCTTCCATACATAAGATAAGCTCCCGTTTTCGTAGATAATGGTACGGAACCCTTCGTGCGCGAGTCCGACTCGCACTTGGCCGGTTTTTTAAATACTATCTAATATTTTAAAGGAATACAGATGCATGAAATACCAAATTTTAACAAATTATCGAATTAGAATGCCCAAGCGCAAAAGTAAAACCGTAAAAACAATTTTTAAGATGGAAGGAGGAGAAGACAAAAAGCCTATATTAAAATAAGAAATTTGAACTTGCATAGCAGCTTATCATGCATATTTGAATTTAAACAGAGAAAAGCGCTGAGGAATCGGTGGACGTTAGAATTATATTTAAGAACACAGAAAGAAATATTTGCCTGTAACAATTACAATACTATGTAAAATATGATGTCAGGGGTGGCAACGCGTGGCGTCTTTGAAAAATAAAACTAAATATAGCCCCCTATTACCAAGTTAATGCGTTGACAGCAGTTTTCAGTAAAGATACCAAGGGGTAGTCCGCTGGCGTATTAAATTTAATAAGACGCTTTTAGCGACGTTATCAACAACCGGGAATCATATCGTGCAGCCAAATTTGTCTATATCTAGTCGTTTTAGCAATAAAAAATTAAAAAGTGCCTGTCTTCCGACATGTGACTGTTTACTCCTTAAGAACGAATAAGGTCCTAAAGTGAAATGTGTCAAGATATATACGACCTAATGCTGCATTCAACTGCTCATTGCTGTTTCAACCTTGACTCTCTATATTTGATTTTTACAGCACGTCTGAAATCTTTACTTAAGGAGTAACTCGCTTACTTATTAGGCTCGATTATATTATATCCCGCGCAGTTAATTCGTCTACGGAGAATACTAGCTGTCGTAGCCTAAGTGTAGCCAAGAGGTATTATTATTATCTCTTGATATGAAAATTATGTTTTCGATAGTAGTCGGTACTTGATTTGAATAACACGACAGCATGGAGATTAAAATTCTAAATATAATCCGCATTTATCCCTGCCTGTAATAAAAAACATCCAGTTCTTAAGCTATTAGTGCACCATGCATAATAGGGTATTTGACAATTTTTTGATTTTTTTTTATTTCTTACTCTTTGTCTTGTCAAACACGTTACATAAATATTTCCAGAAAATAAGCAATATTAACAACAAAAAATAATGTTAAAGTTTGAGTTATTACACTCGCGCCTAAAATAGTGTAAACTGTCACGGCGCCGCGGTGCAATATGATTAGATTGACGTCAAACGCAAGTGACAAAAGTGTAAGCACTAGGCAGTTCGGCTAGAGTTTACTTGCCCGTCATCTGAGTTTCAACCGATCACAAAACGTTTTTGACGTTGACATATAATTGCTACTTTATTTCGCAAATTTTACAATAAATATGCATTTTTTTATATAAAATAGACTTGTATACGGTTTATTATTATCTTATTTAATATGGTAACTATAATTCGTAGTATATTTTTGATAGCGTCAAATAGCCTATTTAAATCTAGCACCGGGGAGGCATTCTTGTCGCATTTCATGCGGTTTATGAAGAGCCGTAGACCCATTGGGTCAGTCATATCTGGATATCTGGATGCAAAACGTCGATATTCACCAAACGTTTTCGATCGTTCTTCTGTCCTCCTATGTCACAAAACAACTATACAACATACAAAATACATACAAAACACAACCTTCCGCTACGTAAAACACAAATAAATAAATGCGTAAAACGTTAATTGCCATCATACAATTCCCATTCAAAAAGATACTCTTAAACGCAATAATGTCGGATCACAAAAAGCACTCCACAGAGATGAGTGGACATGATATGACTAGCGACGGCTCTCGGAAAATTCGCTTTTAAAACAGCGCTTTCGCCTTTCGATTCCAGCGGCCGTTCCGATTCCATTGTTTCGCTCGTATTGTGCTTTGTTTTGCTTTTAACCGACTTTAGTAGGTGGTTTTTAGTTATGACTTGTTCGTACGTTTGTGTGTTTGTCCTTGATTATCTCGTCATCGGTTAAATGAATGTAAATCGTTCAGAAAAATATTTCTTACACTTAGCTGAAGGTTTAACCGACTTCAAAAAACACAGTTCTCAATTTGAAATCGGTTTTAAAAAATAATTCTTTAATAATGTATTAATTTCTTACTGTTCTTATTAAGTAGATATAGTTATTTTTAACAGTCTCTTACTGCACATATTATTAGTCCTGCAAACACGTTTTCCGCCTACCTGCTGTAGTACCCTCTACTATAATGTACTTTTAAGAATATTAAAAGTACATTATAATGTGGTGAAGGTGAAAACCTTACCTTTAGACACGAGCATTTTATTTGAATTAAATCGATGACAATATTACACCCCATTTCGTCTAATATAACGGGCCAAGTGCGTATTGGCATAGCTAATTGCATGCTATTATTTTTTTTATCTTGACGGACATGCAAGATTTTGCACGGTGTATTATTTAGCCTTAGGACAAGACTACGTCTCAGTGAGAAAGTTGCACGTGAAAAGAACTTACTTGCATACTAGAACAACTCATAGATCAAGCATCTCCCTACTAAAACACCCAATTATTCATAAAATGCCCACAACATGTTGCCGACTGTAGACATTAAACTATAAACAATGACGTCACGTGATCCGCTTAAATGTCATTTTGTTTCCCATTACGCTCCGCAAAACTAGAGCGGGTTTTCCATTGGAATTTTCCAAATTTTCCGACTGAAAACGTGCGAATATGAGGAAAGAGCGACCGCTAATGAAAGCCGCAATTACGCAAATATATCAAGAGAGGTCTCGTGGTGCTCTGCACTTAATTAAAAATTATTGCTGATGATATATCTAATCCGGCTTTACAAATGTACGTATAATTTATCTTTGTTACACGCTGTGAGAATATTCTAGTTATTATGAGAGCGGAAGTTTTTATGTATATTTTCGTTCGTCTACATAAAACTACTGAATATACTTTGCACAAAGAAAAAAATAATGAAGAATTCAATTAGATACTACGTGGGGAAATCCCGGGGCATTGACAGACTCGTTTCTGCTACATGGCACTACCGTTTATTAACGCGTCTAAGAACTACTGCTTTGAGAAAATACTGTTTTCATGAATTCTGGAAAACAAGCGAAAAAGTTAGGAATATGTAAAAAAAATATACAATAAAAATATAAATGTATCATAAAAAATATAAAAGAATCGACTAAAATTTTATTAAGATTAGAAATGGCGGTAACGCATATAGCATTGACTATAAGATAATTAACTAACTTGGAGAGATACTTCCCCGGTCGTGCATGCTCAGTTAGGCTACATGCATGCATGCAGCGTGGTACTATCTTTTACCAAACATAAACGAATATTATCATAAAAAATATAAAAGAACCGAATAAAATTTAATTAGGATTAGAAGAGGCGGTATCGCATAATATACGTTCATTACCAACTTGGAGTGGTTTCAATTTCAAAGCGCCCTCCAATTCGTTAAGAATTTTAGTTCGCTTGGTATCAAATGAACTTTTGATCATGAAGAACTTGCTGTGAGACATTGTGGGTACTTTAATATAATTTATTACAACGTTTTTAATTTTAAAATCTCTATATTTTTAAATGTTTAACATAATGAATATCTGTAGGTTTTACGTATAGCTTTACATATATAGGCATTACGTTAGTCTATATTATTTAATTTAATTTAATCTACTCGTAGTAAGTTGAAAGCAAATTTAATATGGTTTTGTAAAAAATAAAATAACTGCATGTCATTTTTTGAAGCGTATACTTCTATAGACGTTGAGCATTTTTTTTAATGATGCTATTGAACTCGAGGTATTTACGGATGATGAAAAATGCTTCAACATCATAATTATATTCAAAACTAATTCGTTTACAGTTCACTCCTAAATATCATAATCATCGACAGCGTGTATTACTGGGCATACATAAGTACACATTGATACACACAGACATAAATATTATAACGCCTGCTGCTATGAGTTTGAAGGGGCGTAGCTATTCCTGTGCAGCAGTGTTATCTATATTGTTAAACTGTCCCTATAACTATGCCAATCTGGCTGAATGAAGCAGTAAATTATACGACTTGGATAAATTGTATATTTATTTATCGTATAATTACAACATATTCTTATTTTATATAATCCCAGCTAGACTTTCATGCTGACTTTAATGTATGATTGTTCTTCGCGCACGGAGGCGCGTCGTAGAATGAAAAAATCTTACGTCTGTCAACAAAAGACAAATTTTCAAAGCATTCCAATATTAAAAATGGGTATACTCTTTTTTTTAAGTATATCCATTTAAAGGTTTTACCTTTCATACTGTTCGAGAAGACTCTGCTTCTCTGCTAACCATTACAATATATTTGTCTATTTTCTTTCATTTTCCAAAAGCCAATAATATTTCTTAGTTGTTGTAATGAATTGTAAGTAAGTTTTACTATGCGGGTCAGGATTTTAAAAATTGTTTCCGCTCGGGAACAACGTTTCCTTCGGGTAATGTGGTATTGGTCGACCGCCAACTGGATCAACTTCCATCCAAGCTCCAGTAACGACGAGGCTTCCACTTGGCGTGCATTCAACGGACATAAAGTAGGCGACGATGAAGACGTTAGCCGCAATTCTCAGATAATATTATGTTACTTAAAGTATTTAAGTATTATTGTAAGATAATCGTGAGTAGTCACTAGTCACCCTTATCGTGGCGACTGAACTCGGCTGCAAAGCTGCAATGGTGCTGCCAAAAATTAAGGTTTAATTTTATTAAATAATATACTTTTTTATACAATTTCCACATTTTATTAATCACAATTACAATTTTTGTGTAAAAAAATTGTAATTGTGGTTAATAAAAAGTGGAAATCGTATAAAAAAGTATATTATTTAATAAAGTTTTAATATGAATTTCCATCAAGAAGTGACAATACATTCCATCAACTATATTAAGGTTTAATTCTACGAGTCATTATTATGAACTATAATTATTGTTTAGACGGCACAGCTCTTAAGACGCGTCTGTTAGTCTACTACGATATATTAATAAAAATATCGAGCGTGTAACCGGGATATGTAGGACCTTTAGTCGATAATCCTCGATAAATGAAAAAGTTACCTACAGTCTTTTTCATTAGGTAGATTCTCCTAACCTACCTAATGAAAAAGACTGTGCGTGGAAGTTATATATATATATATAATATTATATACATTTATATTTTGATGCGTGCGTACGTAGGTATTTATATAACATACCTATTGCCTAAGTGTCTTTGTCGTGATTAATTTTTCTTTCATTATAATTTCAAATCTCAAATAAAAATGGTTTCGTTTCAAGAATCGTTGTATTTATCTATATAGAGATGCAGGAAATACTAGTTAGGAAAAGAAATAATAACTGTTAAATCCCCCAAGTCATTTTGAGAGTAAAACTTGGCAAGCAACGGAAATGGAACGAGCATCTTGTGAAATTACTAGACAATACCGAGTTGATTGTTGAAACAAACGGTTATGTTACTTCTGAGGAGTACCTCGCTTCACTATCATGAACACTAATCCACTCAGCTATTTGTATTTTTATTTAGCTAGTTTTAGGTTTCGTACCTCAAAAAAATACAGCACTCATTACTAGGCTTTTAAATTATAACGTTACTCTTTTGTCGATCTGCCTGCTTGTGTGTATATAAGTCTGTCAAAAGCCTTTTCTCAGACACGTGTTTCTGTCTGAGAAAAGGCATAAAATATTACCTTGCAATTCGTGTCAAATGCTGACGTCTACGGTTACTTGTAGCACAAAAAAACATCGTTATGTCAAGGAACACAAAAGGCATAGTATCTTTCCTATGGTAGTATTACCCCCTGGAAACTTCTTGTTGACTCATCAGACTCAGAATCTTGAAGTTACTCAATATTATATAACTGGTGTTACGGATGTCCGTGGGCGTTGGTGTTCACTTTACATCAGGTGACCTAACTGCTCGTTTGCCTCCTATGCTATAAAAAAAAAGTCTGAACTAAGATTATAATTATGGAAATAATTTAACGTACCAACTGCGCACCGCGTTTTCACCCGCGTAAATTTCGATGCCGTGGAAGATAAAAAATCATACCATGGCATCCCATAGGAACATTTTTTCGGGATAAAAAATAACCTGTGTTAATCCAAGTTACACACAATGTGTGTGCCAAATTTCATGAAAATCGTTTCAGCAGTTTTTGCGTGAAAGAGTAACAAACAAACAAACACACAAACTTTCGCATTAATAATAATTGTAGGATTTAGCTTATCATGTTACCTTTCGTTGGCATGGAAACCTTGGTGATTTAATCCGACTTATATTCGCCAGTATTTTTTTTATTTTTTTTTTATTTTATTCATAAATCATCATCAGCTTTCATTAGCCAACTGGACGTACCTATTTCAGTAAAATATTTAAAACACTCTCATAACTCCATCTTGTTATTCTTAGGGCAAACAAGAATACAAAGAAAATTGAACTTCAAAAAAAAATGTTACTTCAATAAAATCCAAACCTCCGGCTTAGATATTAGAGAAAACTATTATTTAAAACAACTTTTTCTATCCGTTATCATAAACGTATCAATAATTATGTCATCAAAACATCAAGAATATCAAAGAAACATTTGATGTCGTGTCCGCACCTTCCCGTACATAATTGAGACATTTCACACGACGTTATTACGAGCTGCCGAACGTAGCAAAGCGGAACTTTTAAAATAGAACGATGGGGGTTCCATTAGAGCCATCGCACACTCGCTACATTAAGTATCGACGTATAGAGATTTAGAAGCTGAATGCAGCGACCAGAAGACGATTCAGAGGCAAAGCAACTGCGAATACTACGTACCGAGCATCGGAGCTGTCGCTTAATCGCGCGATTCCGATATCGAAACTGAACACAGGGAGTCACTTAATCGTGATGTAGCATCGATTCAGTCTCAAAAACGCCGATCGCCAATGCTAAAAGTAGCATGTGTGCGTTGGCTCTTATGTACAAACGAAATTTCATGCGTTTCCGAAGTGCTTTAAATTAACCCCAAATGTGGTGTTAATTTTGTGATTGTTGGTATTCTTTTCTGGTGATATCGAATAGGGTTGTAACAATGGATTCTGACATCTGGTTGTGAATTAATTGAATTAATGTTCGATTGTAATATCGACTCATTGTGTACAAATGAAATGGTAGTTATTTTTTATTACGACTTCATCAGTAGGAGGGTAATGATTTTCGATTGCATGTATGTAATTGATTTCTATTACTTTTTTATAGAATAAGGGGCTAACGAGTATTGCAGCTATTTTCATGACCGACGCCCATAGACATCCGCATTCATGTTATACAGATTGCCCTCCTTCATTCACTGGTCCTAAAACTTGAATGACACAAGGAATTTCGTTATGTGTCGTTGTTAGATGAGTAACGAAAATGACGTTGAATAGATTAAAATACCTGTACAAGAGCGTCTTAATATTTTTTAATTAAAATTTTGAAGTCAAATAGTACCTATTACAGTCATTCATTTGTTATTCAGAGCAATTTCCATTCTTCCAATTAAGAATTTGAATTATTTTTATTTTTCTGCACATTTATCAACGGCTGCGGATTTTTTATGTGCAACTGTCGTCCCATTATCACTTGAACAAAAATCTAAAATCTCTTAATAAAAAATATTTTATTAAGAGAGACCAACGACTTATAGGACTAGCAAAGATTTTTTAAGTGGCAGCTTCCTGGTGGCTTATTGAAAAAGTTGAAAGTCACTTAAACACTCAAAATAAAATAATTAAATAAATCTTTTATTTACAACAAGGTCTTTACATCAAAGCTCCCCAAATAATTTTGACTTTCTATCTTCTTAAATTGTTATTTTGATCATCAAAAACAGATTATAGTATGACCAGAACAATAAAAAATTAACACAATAATCCATTAAGGTAATCTAATTTGTTAATAATGATGATTCGATATCTTTTGTCAACGCCTAAGCCTCACACCCACGCCGTGTGGTCGTAAGCCATATTATCTATTGTAGTGTAACATTTAGTTAATACATCTTTGATATTACTTTAGATAAATTTAATGATTTAAAGTCGGTCAAATATGACTCGTCATGCGCTGGTTTTGCCTAATACAGGGGTTCGCGACCTTTTCTTCGCCAGGGACCACTTTTACATCATTCTCGTTAGCAGGGACTACAGCGTAGGTACTTATCATAAAAAATATCTCTCTTCTCACTCATTGTACGGCAACCAATGGCTTAATTCTTCGCGAATCATATTTTGGCTTTTGCGAACCACTGGTAACCAGAGGGGTTGGGAACCATTGGCCAAATACATAATATGCTTCCATCGTTTTGGTTGAATTTTTTATACAAATCTACTCTACCAGCTTATAGTAGGTATAAGGGGGCAAACGAATATTTGTAACCTTTTGATAATTACCGACGCAATACCGCACGATTCCTAGAGAGGCACTTTCCGAGTATTGCTTATTTTAATAAGAATTGAAATTGAATTCGCAGATTCAATAGCGAAACATTTCTGGTTAAAAGAGAATGGAGAAACTTCACATCCTAATTCTTATCAAAATTAATTGAGAACGTAAATGAATACTTACACCTTCCATGTTTACTTAAAACATTAAGGTATTTGAAGTTTATTAAGCCCTTACATACATATTTATCGTTTAACATGATCAAATTAACAGAAATCGAGTGACAAGACAAAATTACCGCCAAATGGGCGAGTCGTTAATCGCAAACTTATCGCAAAATCGCTTTGAACGTGAGGTATCTGTGCGTGCCAGCCAGATTTGCCTGCAATGCAGGAATGACACCACTTACTAAGATTTATCGTTAACATTATCAACCAAATAAAGCATCGCCCAACGACGTCAGCATCGCCGACGGTTTAATGATAATTTAACTTAGCACCTTCAAGACATCGGATGGCCCTTAAGCAGTTTATGTACGTTGTTTATTGCCTTAGTGGTGGTTCACTGGGAACTGGAATTCTATAGAGTTAACTGCTTGAGTTGCACTGCTAAACTATTCCGTAGGGAAAAGCCTATACTTAGGTATTTTCTCCAGTGTATAAATAGCAAGGGACGGTAAGATATCATTACGTAAAATTTACCAATAATACGATCCTAACCAAGTTTCGAATTTCGGCTATGACGTCTCTACAGATTTCAGCCTGCGCAGGACATTTTAATGCTCAATATCTCTCTATTTTGATAGCACAATAGTCCAGGCACAGGATGACTTAATGTTATTTCCAAAGCACTGGGATACATTACCACACAATTCTGACATCTACTATTGTTATCAATTAATAAATTCGAACACTTTGTGGTCCGACTTGGGACTGGTAGTCATTCTCAGGGCTCTCATTAGGTTGAACACGCTTACTAGACCACGAGTTGGACGACGAGACCACAAGTGAGGAGAGGGAAGAGAAAGAAAAAAGAAAAAGAACTGGTACATTGAAAAATTGGAAAGAAAGAACTGGCATACTACACAACTATAAGATGATAGTGCATTTATAGAGAATGCAGCGTAGTCAGTTACCGTCAAGTCTTGTACTAGTCCCAAGAGGCAAGATAGTACAAGTATGTTATAAATTGTAGAATGAAAACGTTTTGTAGGTTGTTTTTCAAACTACTAACCTTACAATAAGTCTGCAGAATTTTACATGCGCGTTCTAAAATCATGTCTTACATTGCACAAGTTTATATTTTTATTACAAAGAGAACACACGTCGATTTTACAATAGCATTAAATAGACTATAAAAAGAGGGCCCAGCCTCATTAAGGCCTCATCAACGTGGGAGGCCCAGACAATGGGCCCCTTAATTCATTCATAACCCGATCGTTCCGATGTTATGCGATAAAAACATATTTACATGTATCTATGTAAATATTTTTTAAGGGTTTCTGACCATTGAATATTCAATTTGATGGGGATATGATATTACATTGTGTTTGTTACGAATACCTACTTAATACATTCCGTGGATATTTTTTTTATAGTATATGGGATAAACGTGCAGTTGAAGATATTATCATGACCAACACCCACAAACATCTTGGACCACCTCCTCAATGGACCACCGGATACTTACTAACCAAACGAAAGGCGACGGTTCACTGTCACTTTACGTCTATATCGTGTAAGCGAGAGGTACCTCCCCGGTTGTGTTGGCCCAATTCAGTTGTATACATCATGCAAGCATGCAGCATAGCCCTACCTGTTACTAAATTAATTACACTTACTCTACATTACAGACGACCAGACTGGCGCAGTGGTGCAGGGCTCGGATAAGTGGAGCAAGTTGCACCAGGGGTCGCGGGTTCGAACCCCGCCTTGGTCATGAATGTTTATCTATGTATTGTATGTATTTCTATAATAAAAATCTTAAATATATACAATTTCTTAAATATATAAAACATATTAAATATATTCCGTTGTCTAGTACACGCAACACAAGTCCTTACGGTACTTACCACGGGGTTAGGCTAACGTGGTTCGTAAAGTCCACAGATATTTATTATTATTATTATTACATACTACAAATATGCATAATAATACCTGTAGCCTTATCACACTACTTACTAGATTAAAAAGTATCTTATGTTATTCCAGGTTATATACCTACGTCTGTGCCAAATTTCATCCTAATCCATTCGAGTAATAAACACACCTAACTTTCGCATTTATAATATTACAGACAAGTTAAACAATGCTCGTTGTTTGTTAACTTTACCGTAATTTGTGTGCTCCGAGCAAACGTGTTTCAATTAGGAGTGACTAGAGGGACGCATATTATGTTCTCTATCATTTAAAGTAAATCGCCACATATATCATCATCTAGTAAGAGGTAGCGCCACGCTGCAAGCTGAAGCTGAATAGGGTCGGCACGATCAGGTAAACTCTCGTTTACAAGATACCGTAAAGGGGCTGTGATGTCGTGTTTAATGCGGTGTGTAAGTAGCCGGCGGCCCATGGAGGAGCGAGGAGGAAGGAGGGAAATGCATCTGTATAGCCTTTAGGCGGATGTCTAGTGGTATCGGGAGTCTTGAAATTAGCGACTGCTCGTTTGCCCCCTTATAAAGCAGTGTGTGCCAGATATAGGTAGACTTGGCTTTCATGGAAAAATGCCAATATCCAGCAGTAAAGCAGTACCTAAAACATTTTGTAAGAGGTAGTGCCACACTGCATGCTGGCATGCAGTCGAATTGGGCCGGAACGACCGGGGAGGTACCTCTCGCTTACACGAGACCGGCGTAAAGTGACAGCTGTGTGGCGTTTTGTACGATGTGTAAGTAGCCGGTGGCTTATGGAGGTGTGAGGAGAAAGCAGGGCAGCGCATCTGTATAGCCTCTATGCGGATGTTTGTGGGCGTCGGTAGTCATGAAAATGGCACCGACTGCTCGTTTGGCCTGCTGTACCATAAAAAAAAACAATTCACAAAAAAGAAATCTTTTCATAACAGTTGCCTAATTAGTAACAACAAAATGTTTCAAAAGTTATTGAGAGGAAAATAATTTTATGTAATTTTATTAAAACGATGTCCAATTTAATTAAAAGTCTGTTCTTTCGAGTTTTCTGTATTTCTTTTTCGTCAAACTTAATTATATGAAGATACTAGCTGCGCTCCGTGGATTCACCCGTGTAAGTTTGATCTTGGAAATATCGATATGAAAAATAGATGTTGGCCAAATCTCGGAGCCACCTGATATGCACACAGAATTTCATGAGTATCGGTCGAGCCGTATCGGAGTAGTATGGTAGCATCGTAACACGAGAATTTTGTATGCTTATATATTATGCTGTATAGATTTTCGTTTTCTACACTATTATCACTGCTATATCTTGATGGCTTGTGCCAAGTGTAAGTGCTTGGAAATTGAGATATAGGAATCGTTCACAGAACACTGGCGTGAACGACGCTACTACGTCACGTTTCGTGCGGTTTGCGAGACTTTGGAGGACACAAAGGTAGGACTGGATCATATTTTTGCTACACTCCCCGAGGGCTGGTGCGTAACGCCTTTCTCTGCAAAAAAAAAAAAGGACTGGATCGACCTTTAGCTTATTTTATGGTTATACTAAGTTACGTACCATTTATTGAGAATATTATTCCAGATAGTTTTTGCACAAAAGTTTAAAACCAGACCGTTACGAGCTAGGGAGAAAAGAGCGTTGGTGATCACTTTACATCATGTGTCACGTATGTAGTGGGCTCAAATTCTGTAAAAAAAATATATAATATGGACTTTCGAATTTCCAATAATAGGTATAGTATTATGTTATTATTATATATTACTAGCTGCGCCCCGCGGTTTCACCCGCGTAACTTTCGATCCCGTGGGAATATCGGGATGAAAAATAAATGTTGGCCGATTCTCAGACCTACTCAATATGCTCACAAAATTTCATGAGAATCGGTCAAGCCGTTTCGGAGGAGTATGGCAACGAAAACTGTGACACGAGAATTTTATATATTAGATTTACTAGTACTTATAGAAGGGTCTGTGTCATATCTTGGCACTTATCAAGAGATAATATGTTCGTTTGCCCGGTATTAGAATAAAACATAATTAGTGGTCGTAATTGATTTATTACAGAACTACGTCCTCTTATATATTTAGAATGAAGTAATTAAAATAAATTTATTTAAAACTTTCGCGTAGGAATAACAGATGAGCAACTTCAGTTAAGCTGCTAATTTGATTACGTGCAATTTAATTTGGTAATTTAAAAATTACACTTTAAAAACAAAGTGTTTAAGACTAACTACGAAAACATAATGATCATAAGCTTAATTTTATTTCAATTAAGCTTTGGCATTTATTTATCTAACATTTACTTTTATCGAAATATAATATAAACATACTTTAATTGTAATACCTACCACACTATCTGAAGCCGCAGTTTTTTTATTTCTTATATTGTTTTTTTTCTATATAGGTACACAATAAATAGTAATATTTATATTTTGTTCAAGGCGTTTAAAGAAATCGCAAAACGAAATATAGCAAACTTATTTTTAAACCTAAAAATGCGCTCTCAAATAGGTTTTAAAAATGGCATACAATATTCCGGCCAATCGTAAATCCATGCGAGGAAGCGACGAGGGGATACAACTTTCACCCTAAGACGACCTACAACTCTAGTGCTCCGGCGACTCATTAGGGGCCCACTCCGGAGGGGCCTGAGGGTCTTCAGCCCCGAGCGAAAGGGGTCCTTTACTCGAGAGTCATACGTGAACTAACGTACTTACCAATCCACAGAGCATCTGCGTTACTCAAAAATAATTTACCATACTGCCTCTTTTTGAGATATCTCCAAAGGCATCCGTCTTCTGTGGTACGGCGAAATGGAGGTAGTTTATTATGCGAGTACAGTATTTGTCTTCGAATGGCTGAATTCCTTATTGCATCCAGAAGTAATTCAAGAAAGTTATGGGTCTAGAATTCTCGCTCGTGTAAACGCAATGTCTGTTAATCTCAAATTGTCTTAATTTGTTTTCCGCAGAACGTTTACTTTAACGTTTCCTTATATTTTATTTTACTGTCCATTTCAAATTTAAGTTAATGGTTTTACTTAAACGAACATATTGAAGAGTATAACGCAGCAGGTATAATATTAACATTTTGAAGAGTATAACACAGTTGGTATAATATTAACATATTGAAGAGTATAACGCTGTAGATATAATATTTTTTCATCATATTTAAGTTAGCGTATAATGATGAATTCATCAATCATTCAATGATCATTGGACACTGGCAAGCCTCTATGTCGCGTCTGTATAGCCTCTATAGTCTATGTGTATGGACATCGGTTGCCATCAAAATGGCTCCGACTGCTCGTTTGCCACCCTATACCATAAAATAAAATAAATACACAAGCGCCGTGAAATCGGCCACGATGACGAAAAATAATTTTAAAAATAATATTTGAAATAAGCGCTCGCTATGTTTTCTTTATAGTTTCAGGTCATCAAGTGTAGCACCTTACAACTGCTCCAACTATTTACGAGCAATTTAAGTTGGCTCGCGTCTTATAGTGACAATTTATGTGACAATGTTTCACAATATATTAAAGCGCTAAATCCGCTAATATACGAGCACCAGGGCACCATGAACAGTGAACACGTCTACTATTGTGTTATACTGAAGTTATTTTACTACGGGATACATATTTTAAACGACTGCATCCAAAGGTGTGTGTAGATTTCTATGTTTATTGTTACACATTTTGAAACTATGATATGACGTCAGACTTGTCTTAATATTGCCTAAACGTGTCTTAATAGTGCTGGTGTAATATTCTGCATTACTGCCTCTTTCGCTCCCAATGAGCCACCGCTTATATTTTATAAACTGCTCGAAACCCGACGGCACGAGAGCCATCACTTTTAAGGCGATATCATGAGAACAGGAGCCTTCCTTGTCGAGACGGTAACCCTGGCAATGAAGGCGTAATTCGGCTGCGACGCTGTTGTTTTACATTACTGTCATATACTCTCTTTAGAGTACAGCGACATATTCTGTAGAGACCGCGCCACGACTGGATTCTTCCGAAAAAATTGAAACTAAATGTGATGGGTTTGAGCCTTAGATGAAGTATTTGAGCTATGCCAAAATGTTGGTTGTCAATATCTTCTTTAAGAGTGTCATGAGCACGCATGACAGGCAAATTTTTGAGCAACATCATGTTTTGAGACCGCAGCGCCGCGACTAACAGACTTCAATGTCTAATTCTATATTAGCTAACACAACAAATATAGATAAATATGTATACGTTTAATATTATAATAATATATTCAATTCAGCTGAAGTCACTCATAGGATTATATTAATTTATATTCTGAAACGGTGCTTAAATATGAAAAGGTAAATTATTTATTGGATAGGTCCATTAAAATAAATGCCCAATGAGGTGGGAGGAAAAAGGGGGGCAGCGCATCTGTATAGTCTCTATGCAGATGTCTACGGGCGTCGGTAGTCATGAAAATGGCTACAACTGCTCGTTTGCCCCCCTATACCATAAAAAAAAAAAAATATGTTATTATGATACATTATGGTTTGGGACTCTAGTTAAAATTTATATAGCAACACTGGGTATTACACACGCGAATTGTATTTCAAAGAATTATTTAACTGTATTATAAATAAGGTTTAATTCTGTATTTTATATGTATTTTTTGACTGTTTAGCTCACTTTTGTTTTATAATTTCAAGAGTTAGAGCGTGTATTATAATGGACACCATATATTGACAATAATAACATTGTATTTGAAAACTAGTCTCGACGCCTGACTAGCATTCATATCAATCGATGTAGGTACATTGGACTTCTCATCGCTTCTACAATAAAAGTGAAGGTCCGGAAAAGAAGAGGTTATTTAAAGCCTATGATGATTACCGATAGAAGATGTGTTGCTCTGCTTTTCTCTTTTTCGCCAATGGGCCATCGATAATTTACAAAGCCTCATGATACGCTAGCTAAATACTATATAGGCAAAAGTTTTAGTATATGTGGTATTTTAATGTTATTGTTCGCTTTTATATTTACTCGTAAAATATCAATACTTCAGATATAATTTTACCATTAGAATGGGGTTTAATTGTCATATAATTCTATATTAGTCATTGAACATTCATTCTCGAACAGGACGACGTTGATTATAAACAAATGGCTTTTGTCTCACAAAACTATACGACTGTCGTAAATTATGACAAAATGGTAAATTTATGCGTTACGAAGCCATTAAATCATAATTCGTATGGAGTTTATGGCAACTCAACGGCGCTATGATTGATGACTTATTAGATAACACCATCATCTCAAAGCTCTCCTCGAATTAGAACATGTTGGTGTTTAACGATCTCGTAAATCAGACTGTTACGTTTTGTTGTGATGTGTATCATAATATTATAGTTGCGTATAAAGTGTTGAAATTCATTTCAATGTTGCCTCTTTGGTGTGCTAAAGTTGGTCGAAATCCCTTCCCCTCTCCCTTCTTCCAAGTATTAGCTCTAGAAGCGCCAGCAGTTTCACCCGCGTAATCTGCGAATTCCACTGTTATTCATAGGCGCGATGGTATGGAGTATTCCTAGACAAAAGTTAACACTAAAAAAATTAAAATACGGACCAGTAGGTAATCTTAGGGATAAACGCGTTTAACCAAGCAAACAAACTCTTCAGTTTTATAATAATATTAGCTGCGCCCCGCGGTTTCACCACAACTTCGGCCCCTTAGAAAATAGAATATTTAGATTCCATGTCATCCCAAAGAAACTTATTTCGGGATAAACATCCTGTGTTAATCCAAGTTACCTTCTACGTGTGTGCCAAATTTCATGAAAATCGGTACCTACAGCAGTTTTTGCGTGAAGAAGCACAAACATACAAACTTTTGTATTTATAATATTAGTAGGATTATAGTATGCCATGTAATAAAGAAAAGCAATACTTAAAGTAGTTTCTTAATTACAGAAAATATTTTGCTTTAAATATCTAAAGCTGCATTAGCAGGCTCCTATGAAATATGGCTAGGTAGGGGGAGTAAGCCTGAGTAGTAAAGGTGAGTGTTGATGATCATCACAAAGAGGCCTCTTAAACCTACACCCCGAATCACAAGTCCCGGGGCTACTCGGGGTTACTTCCTCTGCCACACGATGGACCCGGCACCCGCACGGTGAATCCATGGAATGCTAAGAAGTTCATCTCTCTTTCAACACCATTCACTCAAAGAATGATCGATCAAAATCAATCACTGCAATATCCTAATCTTAGGCAAAAAAAGTTGCAGCTTATAGTCCAATTGGGGACGAAATTGATGCCCTTTTAACTAATGAAGAGACGCGTGGCACAGACATAAGAATGTCGAATAGAAAAGAACATATTCAGCAATGGAGTATATAATCCGATAAAGTCATTACAAAAATTTGCAAAACCAAGCCAAATCATCATATTATTAGGTTTAATTTATGAGGTTTATAATGACTTATTTACTTTTATATTTTTTTTTTTTTTAGATAGAATCTATGCTGAGACTGAAGGTCAGTGCAGCTTCATCGATATGAGTGGCGAGCCCCTATGGTAAGCTCAAGCC
>LUGF01027614.1:323747-353070 GCA_001625245.1 Calycopis cecrops | reverse complement strand
ACCTGCAACGCGGCTGTGTGTCTGTCTCTGTTTCCGTGTCTCTATGATACGTGTAACAGCTGTAGTGATAACGTCGTCTTCGTCAGCCAGAACATGTCTGGGACGTCGACCGACGTTCTGGGACGTCGACCGACGTTTACTTTTATATATTTATTCCTAAATGTAAGGGGTGAACGAGCAAATGGAGCCTTTTAATGGCTACCGATGCCCATAGACACAATCTACTCCAGGGGAGGATTGATTTTGCAAATATCTATACGCGAGACTATGAAGAAAGAGTCTAATATAATACAAACTGCAATGTTACCATTAAGAAATTACCATGTCCAAATCGAATAAACAAACAAATATTTTATTTTTTTATTTTATTTTATTCAATTCAATGAACGGGAATACTCCCTTTTTACAATATAATAATAATTTACATATATCTATAATTTGGATTTTAATGCCAATATTGTATTTATATTGAAATTGTTGCAGTATCCAGTTTAGATGGGTAACTCCCTGGTTAAACCAACTAGCAAGAAATCTCTCTTAGGTATACATGTTCTCTGACTTATGATTTAAACTAGTGGACGCCCGCAATTTTGTGTACGTGAATCCATTTTGTTGCTGCAGTTGGTTAAAATGTAGCTATAGCCTTCCTAGCTAAATAAACTAACTACTACTGAAATAATGTTTTAAATCGGAGCAGTCAGCAGTAGTTCCAGAGATTAAGCGTTCAAACAAACAACCAAATAAACAAATCTTCAGCTTTAATTATTAGTATAGATTCTTACAACATATTATAGTAAGTATTGTAACAACGCTAGTCACTTCTATCGTTTCTTATATCTTCACAAGGCATGGCTTATCAATCAACATCGTGATCCGTCATTATCAAGAGTGATGAGTGCGGGTCCGTAGATGCGAGTGCAGATTTGTCTGAGGTTTAGTCCGCTGATGGCCAGGGATCGCGTTACGAGGGTGTGAGCTGTACTCACCCCTTTGTCTGTACAATACATCAATTATTGCCAATGTTCGATACCAAATCGTTGATATGGCGATGTATTCGAGGAAGTTAGTAGCTATTGGGAGGTTAGATTTGTATGAATTGATGTCATCTTGTAGTTACAGGTTATTAAACCTGTTAAGCTGGGCGTTTCTTTGTCCGATATGATTCGTAATAAAACCATACGGCAGATAACTAAACTATCCGATATATGAGAAGAATAAGCTCGCTGAGATGGCAATGCGCTGGTTATAAGAATAAATGATAAGAATAAGATGGGCCTGTAAGGTTCTGGAATGGAGGTCAAGTTTAGGAAGACGAAACGCTTATTTACCAGCTGTCAAGACAACCTCCGTGTTCCAAGTGGCCGGTCCGCGTTGGATGCGAGTAACAGGAGATCGGGCGTTTCGGCGTTCATTGATAGAGGCCTATGTTCAGGAGTGGTAGGTCCACTAAAGGCTGATGATGACGATCTATTATAGCTATAAGATTCGACTACTTCGTTGGTCATGTGACTAAAATTTTTGTCTTCTAATGCAGAATTTGGGGTCCGGGTTTGGAAAAAGTGATCGTGAGATTTTTTATTTTAATTAATAATCTGGAGTATAGAAATAAAGAAGAGTTAATTAGCTGGGTATTTGTGCCTCAATAAACCATGCCCTTTAAGCCGTCAAACCTTAGTCTGATTTCTTTCAGTCAAATCGGATTTATCATTTAAATCTCAATGGGATACGAGAGAAGGAATACATGCTGGGTTTGATTTTGCATACTTTTATGCATAGGTCTCTACAGAAATGGACCCTATAACTGAACTTTATCTAGGAAAGTTATGTAACTTGAATTATCTTAAGTGTTAACTTGTATCACATCTGCTGAATTCTTACTATTATTCATATTCATTATCTATAAAAATCAAGGCACATAAAATAAACGCCTTAACGAATTAAATAACAACATCAAAACAAATTAACTAAAATTTTCCACATGCACACAATCATAACGCTTATAAACTAGGAAACATTATAATACCATTATCAATAAACGAAACATAAAATAATATAAACAAGAAATAAAAGACCATAAAATGTAAACTTGTTCCAAATAAGGCATGAAACGTATCAACGCAAGGAAGATTATTGATTGATATTTAATAGCACCGCTTATAGCGCAGACACCTCAGCGTGCATGGTAATTTGATCTAATAAAAAATTAAAAGCATTTCAAAAACATAATGATAACAACAGTATAATTGCTTAATGACGATCCCAAATTGTGATTTCATATTATTTATTCACGACATACCCGCATGGTCGCAGGTAAAAAGAACGGTATAAACATTATATTATAATGGGTATACATCCTTTTAAAAGCAAACATTTTTTTTAAATTTATAATGATAAATGGTTTAATCAATGTTTCTTCAGAATTTTAATACAAAATATATTAAAAAAGTAATAAATCTTACTAGCAGTGTTGTAAAATTTATTACTTTTTTAATTTTTTTAAAATGTTTTGACTCTAGTATTGATGATGACTACAGTTTTGTTGTTCTTGGTAATTATTAATTTAAACATTATTACTTAATTCCTATTTTAAGCACTAAATAATAGCGCCCCATAGTTCTTAACTAACTATCATGGTCTATTTCACTCCTTAGAGATAAAATTTTCAAAATTGTTAAGTAATTATTAAATACATACGTACCAAATTTCAATGCCTTTAGCTGTGTCTGTCAGTGAGATAATCAGTTACCAAGTAACGCAAGTACAATATGTCGTTAAAACGTCTTTCCTGTAACAATTGATTGTTAACTCTAGTAAATTAAAACGAAGTATTGCATTCCAAATTGACCTACTGAATCTTTTTAACTATGTTTTATTTATACATGTATGAGATCAAGCATTCGCACCAACCTAAAATTACGCCTCCCATTATATCATTATGACTTTTATAAGTTTATTTTTTTATAATATAATCGTTTATGGGCCATCGTCATGGTTGCGCTCTTGATTAGCTCTAATAAGCGTTCGAGCTTGGCTTATTTACTGTCGAAAAATAATCATAATAAAGTTTATTTACTACCAATTACTACTATGATGACTACCAAATTGGTCAATACCATCAACAGTGTGCATGAATGCGCAAAATTTGGCGTAAGCCTGCTGATAATATGTATTACTGTTAAGTTTATTTTTTTCATCAACTTACTTGGATGACTAAATAATCTTACTATTACTGTGGCCGTTATTGTTTACCCTTTATGAGAAATGAGGTGTAGGGGGCCGACACATATAGTATCTGCAATATTAATAGTCATCGACAGTCACGAAATTAAGCAAAACGATCGTTTCATTGTCCGAAATAAAAGGTTTTTATATCAATCATAAAAATTAGTGGTGTTGATTTCTTGATGAAAAAATACAAACAGACAGAAAATAATTGTACACTAACTTAATTCCTATTCCTCGGTCGTCTATTATTTAATAGACCTAGATATCTAAATATTGCTACTTATATTTATAAGTACCAATAATTAGCTATCAGTAAATAAGCACAAGACTAACGGCTCATAGAACGTATCTGTTCCACACTCCTGACTTCCGACGGATTTATTTCATGCGCATCTTTAGAGGTACCGCAGCGATCAACAGCGAAAGGCTCGCTCGTTGGCGATCTTCAGTTTTAAAATACACCAAATTTCAAACCAAGGTTTAAATAATCGCTGCAAATAAATATTTTTCAAAATAAATGAGCTGTCAATTAAAATTTAAACAATATGCAGCTCATCAATAACAATAGTCTATTGTTCTTTGAAATCTCGATTAATGTATCATGCTTCATTGATTGTGCATGCTTCACTGGATGACGAAGTATTGAAACAAATTAGGAATGTTTTCTTTTAATTTGCGAAAGTTACACTTTGTACGAAACTTCGATAATTTCGTGTAACTTCACTGCCTCGAACAGAATAATTATGCACTAGCGAAGTTGTAGTCTGGCTAAGTTGTTGTATAGTTTTATATTCAAGTTGCCTTTAAATAAGATTTTTTTAATCAATATGCAGGTTTCTGTTTTTTGTTTTTGAGATACAGAGCCCTTAAAAGTAGAATTAGTTTACGAAACCAGGCAAATCAACGCCTTATTAAATTTACATCACAACTGTTTTGTACAATATTTTTTTCTATTAGAAAATCTCTATATAAAGTTTTTATATTAATAGAATTATATACACAATATAGTAGAGGAGGAGAAGTTTCAATTATTTAGCTTTTTAGATGAAAGGTTTTTACAAAAATAATTGATAGATGAAGATATCTATGTAGTTTGGATTTTGAGTGACTATAATTGCCTCGACTTCTAAGAAACTGTTCTAAAGCATATAATTATAAAAGAATTACCGCAAATTATCTCTTGTTCATGACATGTACTGGGAATCAAGATTTTATGAATCACAAGCATCTAATTTAGATCGCAAATTATGACAACTAACCGGAACACAAAAACATCTAGAGGCCTACATATTGAGTGCTGCTTATTTCTTTTCCAATGAATCACGCTCTGATTTGCTAAGATCATCAACCTAGCTAGATTAGAATGCTTCTGATTTCCTTAAGCTTTGTAGTAAAATTTATTCACGAATGGTTTAATAATAAAAATTATTATTTTCACAGATTAAAGAGTAAAAACACGTCATAGATAATATTATTTTCGATAGGTTTAAGGGTAATTATGCTATTTTCTGTGAGTATCACAAGGCAACATTCCTGAACCTATATTATTTTTAAAGTACATAGGTAACTGTCATTATCGTCGTTAATCATATTATATTATTATAATACATACCAAAATAAAAGAAATCATGCTGATATAATGACTCACTATGTAAAACCTAAGACAATTTGTTTATAATAACATATGAAATGAAAACGTGTAATTCAAAATTAATTATGTCTAAACATCACATGGAACAACACATAGTAATTTTAAACTAACTTTGTGGGAACGAACACATCGACATCAACCGTTGGCTCGGAAAATTAAATGCTAATATAAATGATTATATTCTATTCCGTACCGTAACAACATTATAATGAGAGACCTCTTGAAATGAGATCATAACGACGTATAATTGAGGCCTGTACAAAACGTCGAACGCTTCTTAATAGCGCAAAATTTAGATTGAAAAATATTAAGATAATGCTTAAGCGTTTAAGTATTATCCTTAGGTGTGTCATCAAAGTCATAAAAGGTACAATTTGTGAAAAAGGAATATTTTAAACAAAAATACCCTGATACAAGACCCTTTTTTTCAAAATTGTAATTTGAGACAAATTTACGGAAACTTATAATTTACCTTAATTTAAATTTAAATTAGGGTAATTAGGTCTCAGGTAAATATATTCATTGAAATTGATTTTATAAACGTCGCTCTTATACTTGCAAGATATAACGTTAATATTACTTAGCTGAAAACAACAGAGATCAGTCATCTAATATGTTATTATGTCTACAAAATCCTTCAAAAGATTATAGATATATCATCTATAATCTTTTGAAGGATTTTGTGGCTATTTATAATTGCTTAACATGCAGCATCAAAAACAACGTGTTTGTGAGTTTTTGAAGTCCATTGGTGGCGGTGGTGGCATGTCTATGGTCATCATCAGTCACCAAAAGGCTGCAACCGTACATACACACACTTCACAAACAGGCGATGACAATGATGATTGATTTACTTCGAAGGTACTCAGTGACATAGGAGAAACGGAAAGAATTAGGAGAAAAACAGGAATTAGTCGTCAAGATGTTATCGATAGACTCGAATATTCTAAAGGATTACATGCCTATATATTTGGTATTTGACAGAGCAAACATAACGTCCAACATAAATTGTAAACCGTGTAAGGACGACTTGGTCCCAGCATAAATATCCTGCGACTTGAATGAAAGTGTAGCAGCGTAGTAAGTTACTGTTTACACAATGACTACAGAAACATTAGAATCTATAATTTATTATACAAATATTATAAATTCAAAAGTTTGGATAATATTTGCCACAGATTACAACCTGGAATAACATAAAAATACTTTTGATATCAAAATATATGTTTCCTTTGAAATAAATTTTATGCGTGTGAAATATTAAATTATACTTTTTTGTAACAACAAACTGTGCCCAGCCACAGCTGGTAGTGGGGGGGCTTGTGCACCTCTGTTATCCCCAAGGCTATGCCGGACAGGATTACTGGCTGGCTGGCCTCTATGAACCCAGCCTGTCGCTGGAGGTATCCTGTTGCTTGCAGATCCGGAATCCGGGTTTAGTCGGTAGTGCATTCCCGCTTGCGTGCCCCACACTGAACCCGGTTGAGCCACCCGGGTTCCTGGGTAGCGTGCGTAAAGACATTCCTCAGCGTTACCAAAAAAAGGTGTGATGACGTCCTTATTTCTAACCTGGTTGTGCTTATTACCACATCAACGGCTGTTACAAATCACATACCATGACAAATTTTTACCAATCTATCGGGAAAATCTCCTTCTAATTATAAATAAAATAATAAATCGAACTTAACTAATTTAGTTTAATATACAAACAGATTATCTTAAAATATCTTTTAAGATAATGCAATTTTTTTAAAACGCAATTTTATAGCTGTGTACCTACTTATGTATGCTTGTAAGACGTTTTTTTGCCGTAACTAATCATACAAAAAATACTATGACTCATGTTACTCTTATTTCCTAATTGTCGGTTTTTCGACGCGCGTTTCATTAAAATTTACTATTACAATTTCTCACAAACCAGTAGAACTTAAAGCAATATCAAAAGTGAAACCATATACTACGTATCAGTTACATACCACATCGTATCCACTTTCTTAATAACACAACTCAAAGTGCTCACCGATTATCCAGATTATATGACCACTCTAAATCATCCAATACTTAGCCTTTGCTCGCGTCCAGCGCGAACTATGAACCGTAATATTGAAGTATTGCCTTTATCACAAAAGGGTTCCATATCTCATTACGTTCAATAAAAGGGAGAGCGTCGTAAAATTGCAAATGCCAGATTTAATATACGAGAGGTCCGACGTAACGAAACGGAATTGTTCATATTATCTTGAGAAAGTTATGACTTTATGGTCCCAAGTTTTTTTATTGTTGACAAAAGATCGGGTGGACTGGAGTTGAGTTATTGGCGATCGTGCTGTTAAAAATATGTATTTTTTATAGCATAAGTGCACAGAGGAGCAATTAGGGTCATTCGATGACTACAGACACCCATATAAATACCATATCACCACCATAATAACCAGCTACGGTGCCTTCTTTCCCTTTGTCCTACAATGGACCAATAGAATACCACAAACCGCACGAAATAAAACAGTTTAGTTTTCAATATTTTTTAAAGTACAGGGAGCAAACTAGCAGTCGGGGAATCGATGAAGGTGATTTTCGACGCCCACAGACATCTGCAACACCAGGGGCTTTGCAGTTGCGTTGCCGACCTTTAAGATAAGAGAAGGCTCTTTCCTTGAAGATACCTAAGTTATATTGATCGTAATGTGATTTGAAACCCAGTCAATTTGCAGTTGTATTGCCCTCCCAGTCATGATCATCGCTATGATCCGTTCATTCACGACAGCATCACGTACCTACGTTAGAATCAAGGGCTGAGGGAGCTCGCGGTCTCTCTGGTCGTGACAAGACGAGCACTCACATCAATCAAAGTTCAGTACCGAAAAAAAGAAAAAGAAAGTGGTATCTTTCGTATGTGTATGACGTACTGCTCGGTCGTATCAGTCCGATTCAGTTGCGACGCATCGTGGCCTTATATTACATTTTTAAATAAACGCATTTAATAATTATACTTGTGAGGGAGAATCACCGTTGTTCCATGCGGCCGCGGCGGTTCGGTTTGATATTTCACAGTCATGTTCACGACAGAACGTTATCGTGACGACTACTTCCCGTCGCGTGAAATACAAAAATCGATCGATTCCAAGTCGGACCCACACCGAGGGTTCCGTACCAACGGTAGGTACGAATTTAATAACTTATAAAAAAAGATAAACTTATATTTAGTAGGCTATTTATTTTTGTTAATCATAATGCAGTATAGAAAAGAAAAATCATGGAGAAAAAGGACGAGAATTATTTATTTAAACGGAGAGAAGTGGAGAGAACAACAGAGATCAGTCATCCAATTTTTACAACTAGCTGCACCCGGTGGTTTCATTCGCGTAAATTTCGATCCCTTGTAAAATAGAAATCACCCCATAGCATCCCATAGGAACATTTTTTGGGACAAAAACTATCCTATGTGTTAATGCAAGTTACTCTCTATGTGTGTACCGAATTAAATTCGGTAGGTACACGCATAGAGATCGGTTCAGCAGTTTTTATGTGAAGGCGTAACAAACTAACAAACAATATAAACTTTCGCATTTATTATATTAGAAGGATTTTTAACAGTCACTTATTTGCAGTAAGAAATAAGAAAGACCAAAAGAATTTTGTTAGTCACAATAACATCAACGCAGTTTTTTCGGGAAATTAATCTAGTGTTTTTCTGTTTCATAACTAAGATGACCTATATATGTATCTAAGTACCTTTTATTATCAATTTCAAGATTATTCCCCTTTAGCTATTTTCTTTCTTCGTCTTTTTCATCTATTTGCATACTCATATAGGACGGATAACATTTTTTTAAGTATAATGGGGAAAACGAGCAATCGGGAGCATTTTCATGAATACCGACCTACCGATATTGAAATTATAATTATGTATTATATTTTAGTGTTTACTAATGTCAAACTCATATATGCCAGTAAAATAAAAAAGCAAACTCGTTTCCTATTGATATTTTCCTTGAAAAAAGTACACTCTATAAACAAAAGTAAGATATAATTTACCCCTGCGCTGCGAGCGTGGGTCATCCAGACCGACGAAACTTCTACTGCACTCCGCAAATAAGTGGCGCGGACGCTAATTAGTACATTCAGTGGTTTGTTTCAAACAGCCGACAAAAGGGCGAAGTTTACGCCGGCGACACTACGGCTGGCTTTGTCGTTACCACTTTGTTGTAAGTTTCACTGTACTGTGTGATTTGTATTGGTTCGTAAAGTAACATTTTTATTACCGTTAGTAATTAGGTATTGCCAGTAATAAATACATAATTACGATTTGTTTAAAATGTTGTATCATGAATGTATTTTAATTGTTTTTTTTTCACAGTATATGACCAGTCGGAGCCATTTTCATGACTACCGAAGCCTGTAGACATCCGCATAGATGTTATACCACCACTCCTTACCCATCCAAGGCCACCGACAACTTATACACCGCACGAATCACGACAACACTGCTGTCACTGTACGCCGATCTTATGTAACTGAGAGGTATTTAAATATTAAATGAATAACATTTAAATATTTGTATCACTATAATTAATATATGTATTTAATTGTAAAAAGATTAAAATGAAAATAAAAAGTTTGTTTTCCAGAGATAATTTCCTTGCTTAACAATTAATTTTCAACCTGTGACTACTAAAACAATATAACGATAATTGTAACAAAGTATAAAACTATATTATCCAAAGAAAACATGTCATGTTTGAACTTTGCTGAGGATTGTCAATTTCACACCTGGCTTAGTCCCACAGCAGTTTCCTATGGGAGCTAGAAATGTGTTCTGGTGTCGGATGTCAACTAATTAGTTCATGCGTTGACGCGGAATGAGCGACGGCGGAACAAAGGTGTCGAGTGTAACGACGCCATTTTTGGGTGGGCAAAAAATATGAATTTATATTCTTATACTTTAAACAGGAAATATTACATGAAGCATGTGACAGATTGTTATTGCATGCACCTGACGCGTATGAAATTGTATATAAAATGCACGCTGATGGAGCTAAACTCAGTTGAAAACTGGATTATTTTTCATGACTTTTTTTTATGAGTTTTTATTCGGTAGGTCTGATAATAGCAAAGTGGGTAGATTTAGGCTTGATATTTAGACAGGATCGAATCTTAAGTGGGTGCAACGGTCAAGCGATGATATTACACTTAAATGTACTTATTTTGTTAGCAAGTACGCGTTTAGTGGTGCGACTTCGTAAGAATATAAGAGGCATACAGCATTGAAGCTGGATAGGGCCGGCCTTTTGCTTTTAAAACACCGGCGTAAAGTCACAGCATTGCTGTTTCGTTTTCGCTCACTATGTAAGTTTCTGGTGGCCAATAGAGGGCGATGGGGGAGAAAGACGGGCGTGCCTCTTATGTATGTACACGTTTACGGGTGTAGACAGTTATAAACCCTCCGGCTGCCCTTTTGCCCTCTTAAGCTATATACAAACATGTAGTACTAGAATACTCTCACGTGAATGAAAGGAGTTTTTTTTTGTTTTTGTTGCATTAAATAATATTATTATAACTATTATTATATACCAACCTAACTTATATCTTCGATTGAAGATATATCTGCCAAAGATAGAAAAATGAAAATTATTCGGATTTTGATTGAGCCTTAAGGTCACATTTGGCTGCGACTTTATCATAGACATACTTTCTATGTTATAGTCAAATATCTAAGTATATTCTTGTAATACGCGCATGAAAATGCATCACAAGTTTTAAACACGCTTATTCAATTAAATATTCCAAATAAATTAAGACGTAATTTCATATGCACGTGAGCAGAGGAGCTTAAAATTTTCTGAATATTTAAGAGTATCGCTTTCGCTCAGGGGGCATGTAATAATTGAATTGCAAATCGCTCTCAAAATATCACTTAAGCGTTGATAATTCGACCACATGTTTCATTCACATTAAATAATAATATCCCATCACCCTACATATAGCACAAAGTAATTTAGATAAAAAAAACCGTGGGTCAAAAGTACCGTAGGGTCGCGAGGGTTGGGTTAGTAAATAGGGTAACGGGTCAATAGTGGCAAAGATAAAGGTAGCTGCAACAAATTGTATCCCGCCTTTTGTTAACGATCTCCGCTGTGCTTAATTGTACTTTTGTCCCGTCGTTATTGCCTGTCCCGTGATTGCGTATAAGATAACACACTGGGATGAAATTGAATCTGTGCAATTTATTATGTCCTCATCTCTCGGTCATGGCGAGTGTGTTTTATTGTGTGTCATATTTACACCCAATTAATTCTTAGAACCATAAGTTTACATTAGCTTTCAAGTTGATACTTTATTATAGAGCTTTTGAGATATTTGGAACAGTAGGATGTGTAAGAAATGAACAATGATCACATAATTCTCACCTTAAAAAAGGCCGACGATTACATTTGACACCGCGCCTGTTCTTTGATATGCATTTATTGAAATCTTCATTTAAAACCTTCATTAAAGTCAATAGCTATTAGCAGTTTCAGTATATAATAATGATGATTATTATATATATAAATAAATATAATAAAAATGTTTAATAATGTATTGCAAATGTTTGAGTACAATAAATAAAATAAAATAAATAAAACTCTAATAATAAATCTCTGAAATCTGAATACGCCAATTCACACATATAAAACTGTTTTTTACGGATTATTGCTTTTTTAATATCGTTGCGTTTCTTTTGAGATTGATTAAAAACCTAACGAAGAAGAATTTATAAAATATATAAAATAGATTATTCGAAGTTACGCAGAAAAATAAGTGGTAATTTGGTATTCGTGCAAAGCCGAGTTTAACGTTAGACAAATTGTATTTAAAGCTTTATATGAATTTGTATTACACGATTCAATGTAAATTAAAAAACAAGATTTGTGAATAATATAAATTGACTAATATCAAAGTCTAACTTAATTAAAGTGTAACTAGTACAAAGTCGTGGGCAAAGACAATGTTAAATTTAATTATTTAGCATGTCATTCTTGACAATAGATTATCTCGACACTTTTTTTAACATGTTGCACATTTTTTCTTCCATAGAATCATTTAGAAGAATGTATTTTTCTACTCCTTTCAAAAATCTATAATATCATAGATTCCAAGTATTGTTAATATGTAAATTGGTATTGATTTAACAAGTAACCTAAAAAGTTTGTCGTAGAATAAATTCTTTGAAAACATTATTATTTATTTGATTCTAACTAGTCTTTTTATCGTTGATAAATAGCAATATAATTATACCCTATCGACAGGTACTTATATGATTGTATTGTGAGATGGTTGCTTGGTGGTGGTGTTGCAATGTCATCTCCATGACATTCACTGATGACGCGCCTAGCATGAACTTAAACGTCAGCTTTGGGGTTGAGTGAACACTTAGTTTCTCTGGCAATGAAAATAATACGTAAATTATTATCGCTTATAAACATTCTCATATCGGCATGCATCCCCCCATGTATGGGAGAGTGGGGGGACGTTTACCTTCTCGATGCCCGACGAGCACTCATAACAATTTGATAAAGCTGTATTGGGCTTCTTCGCTTCCACATCATAACATCAGGTCTGGAAAAAACATTTTTTTCTTCACAAAAAATTGCGTTAGTAATGAGACCTCAAATCTCTATCTACAATTTCATAAACCTCTCCAAACAATAAAACGACAATTCAAGCATACAACTCCAAGCTCTCAAGATACAGTGGACAATGTGGCGCGAATCTGACCAACTATTTAATGCTCGGAATAACTTTGTGACATAAAAGACGTGGTTGCCCGGAAGTATTCGGAACTTTGGAGACATAAAATATCAAGTAAGCCACGATATAATCCGGAAATAGTGGTTTACGCCATCGTAATCACCATCTTTGTCATCATTACAACATCATTATTGTCTTCGTTGTTGTTACTATAAACATCATTACGATCATCGTGGTTTATGATAACGACAATGATAAACGATCATGGGAATGATCCCATGATTATCTTTATGATATAATATGTATAATATATTATAAGTTTAAAACAGAAAGCTGACTTATTTTTGATACAATAATATGTCGAGATTGCTACTGGGATTGCCCAGGCTCTTCAACGCATTGAGAACGTTTATGCTGGTGCTCGTGACCGTGAACTATGGCGCTCTATGTGGGAGGCCTATACCTAGTGTACGTCCTTCGGCTGATGATGATGATGATGCTAAAGAGGAGAAACGTATGCATACGATGTGCTTCAAAGCTGCAGCGAATTAAAGTCTAATCTAGTTAGCACGAACAGTGTTCCTACACCTTGGCAGATAAGATAATTTCTTAGGCATCGGGTGCTTGTACATGCTTTCAAGTACCGAATTTTTTAAATTCTCTTTGACCTGAAATGATAAGATAGGTATATCATCAAGAGTACAAAAGATCTCCATCGCGCAGGTGTTCAATTTAGATACAAACGATCCCCTTCCGAACAGCAATGTGACTGGCCTGATTAAGGCGTCCATCAAACGTAGCACTTGGCTAACGGACAATCGCATTACAGCACGCCTCAAAAACCAGCTTTTACCGCGAATCGTCATCCTAAATAAACAATAACAAGGGGACAGGGCTTTTAACCGATTTTCAGAGGATCAGCTGACAGATTAGCCAGCCCCATCGAAGCTCCATTGGATACAAATGATCATTGTTGCATATTAAAAAGGTTGAATTTCGCATGGCGATGGGTGGCTCTGATATGTGTTTATGGAGGATTTGACTAGACAAAGGGGTAGGGGCGCACGTGTTAATGTAACGTCGCGGGGACAGGAGGTCCAGTTTTATTTTAAATGTAGATGTACATTTAGTTTCATCAGAATCAGCCAGTGTTATTACTGATACAAAGATATTACTACCAACCATTACCACTGAAATCGATTTCATCTAAAAACATCTGTCGTACATATAGAGGTAGTGCCACACTGCATGCTTGCATGCAGCCGAATTGGGCCGGCACGACCGGGGAGGTACCTCTCGCTTACACAAGACCGGCGTAAAGTGACAGCTGTGCTGTCGCGTTTCGTGCGATGTGTAAGTAGTCGGTGGCCCATGGAGGTGGGAGGAGAAAGGAGGGCAGCGCATTTGTATAGTCTCTACGCGGATGTCTATGGGCGTCGGTAGTGTAGTAAAATGGCTCCAACTGCTCGTTTGCCCCCCTTTACCATAAAAAAAATATATATATATCGGTAGAGTGTAAAAGAAATGACTCGATAAAACCAATTAATTGAATAAGTTTGTAAACCAGACCAACATCACGAGGATGAAATATTTTCTTGACCTTTGGCCCGGTCAAATGAAGCCGACCCGGATTATTTAAAAAGTATTTTGGGTGTGAAATGACTTCTATTTTCAGACGTTGCCAAATATAGGAATTTTACATTTAAGCCGTTCATTTTGTGTCCCACACAAAAGTGTTACTTGTTAAGTTCCTGCGATCCCCGTGGGACGCGAAGCATATGCGTCCCGTTATAATTAGCGAACAATGTTTGGCTTTAGCAAATCCCTCGGGGGCGTAAATTAAGAGATTCTGGTTTTATACGTTTGAGTTAGAGTACAGCCCGTGCGAGAATTATTAATGTTTGTTAATAACTTTGCGCTAAAACAAACGGCTGGAGATAAAACGTTTTTGATTCAATATTTGAAGTGCCGTGAACATGTGACGTTCAAAGAACGTCTTGATTGTCGAAGAATGACTATATAAGTATGTAATATTAAATCATTTCCATGGAGTAGATTTATATGAACGGATCTAAAACATATTTCTTTTTATTTCACAAGACGAATTCATAAGCCTTTGCCTTATTAGTCTAGACATTTCTTTCTACAAACACACAAACTCAGAAAACCTACGAGTATTTACTTAATATTAGATTTACTTTAGTTATATATTTACTATATAATCCAGTAGTAACTGTAGATCCGTAGATGTTAGATAGATCATACCGTTTGTTGCAGTAGCGCTCAGGAAAATCTGGTGATTAAATTTGATACCCACATACTTACACATACTATTACTTTTTGTCGAGTTTAGCCTACCAATACCCACATACTATCAGTTGTACTAGTTTGAGATATTCAATTGCTTTTACAATTTAAAAAAGCAGCTTAAGTATATAAAGTTCAAAAATTTTGACAAGATTCCAGTGATTTTGTCACTCAATAAAAACCCTATATTGAAGAACCGGTGAATAAAGGCAAATTAATTCAATAATGGGGCAAACATGCAATTGAATATGCCGCGTTGTCCACTCTTATATTTTAATTCACCCAATAAGCCATTAGCTACGTATAAACTATACAATACGATAGTCTATAATTTGAAGGTGGTATTATCTAGGTATTAATGATCATAGTAAAGCCTCCTATTTCGACCAAATCATCTGCCTTATTCAGTCCTGTGCGGTGATACAATACATCAGACAATTAATCGCAGCCCGTCTGGACCGCAGACGCTGAAACGCTGATGAATACGTTCGAGAAACAAAACAGTTCAAACATTTTAAATTCACATGTAAAATGCACTCCTAATTTCATTTAAATAGATAAATACAATGGTTGGAAAAAGTGAAATTGGAAGAAAAAAGATAAAGATTGTATTTAACAATATTATAATATTATAATTATATATTACAACATACAGCAGTGGACGCCTATAGGCTGATTTATTTTTAATTTTATTTGGTTCATCAACAATTATTGTAACACTGTGGACTTAAGACTAAAAACATTAAACAAGAAATAGGTACTAAGTGGACAATCAATAACAGATGAACACTGCATGCATTTCAATCTATAGGTACTATAATTTCTTTTTTAATTTTAAAATAGTCAAAAGAATTGACATCTGAATTTACACTGAGGTAAACTTTATGGATCTATTAAAATTTACAGTTAAAGACATTTTGAAGTCTACTTCTTTAACAATGTTATACACCCACAAGCAATCAAGTTGTGTTGATATTAGTACATTATGTCAATAGACGTGAAGGATATTAAAGTTCACATGTCTAGCATGGTTTTTACATCGATATATTATTTATATCACAGAGGGATAAACGGGCAGAAGGTATGAATCACAACTTTTCTCGAGGAACTTATATTGGCAAAAAACTCGATGAACGTATTTTGGCAGGTGCTCCTGTTTTGTATGAAACAAACTATTAGATATGCCGTTAGTTCAAAATGTTTTTTTTTTATGATATACATAAATATAATTTATCAAGTTTTAGTAGGTATTACATATTATTGGGGCAACGGTATTATATCATCGTAACTCATAAGAAGTTCAATGCTAGACATATTGTGGTGTTATATATGAAACACGGAACGTCACAGTCTAAAGTTGCTTGCATCCTGCGGCTCTCTGTGACCTTGACGAAGTCATCATCACCATCATCATCATCATCATCATCATCATCATCATCATCATCATCATCATAAGCCTATTGTAGTCCACTGTTGGACGTAGGCCTCTCCCACAGCACGCCACTGGCCTCGATCTTCAGCTTACCTTTCCCACTTCCTGCCCACAGCTTTGCGTATGACGTCACTCCATCTAGTCACAGGGCGTCCTACATTATGTTTGTCGGTACGTGGTCTCCAGTCTTGAACCAGTCGACCCCAACGATCATCGATTCTGCGGCAGATATGACCGGTCCACTGCCACTTCAGCTTGCTAATCCGAGTAGCTATGTCGGTTACCCTAGTTCTCTGGCGAATTTCTTTGTTTCGGATTCGATCCCTCAGAGAAACACCGAGCATAGCTCTCTCCATAGCGCGCTGAGGAATTGGTGGACCAGTCGGATCGTGAGTGCCCACGTTTCGGCTTCGTACGTCATGACTGGTAGGTCATCAGTCATCAGAAATACACTATCTGTGAAAATTGCTGTTATTGCTGTTATGCCATGGTTCATGAGACAGACCGATGTACAGTCTGACAGTTGAGACGAAACCCTAAAAATCATGTCCATATCTGAACTATTCGTATATTTAGCCACCGAAATGCTGAATGTTCAACGCCAATTCTACTAAAAGAGAGGGGCTATTAATAAAGAATGCAGTAAAACTGCAATTTATCCTCTAATATTCTCTAGTAAAACAGATTGACGCTTTAAGTGTAAAATGCTTCAGGGCAGGAAATGATTTATTTGTGAATTCAATTTTGTCCGTTAATAAATAAAATATTTGCAAAATGCATACCTGCATAAACTTTGTTCTTAATTACCTGCATTCAAGCGCGTTCAATAGAGAGCCTTATTTTAATCCAACAAAGCACAGATTGCCTTGATTTATTTCAGAGCTGGCTGGAAGTTATTCCACAAAGTTCCGCCAATTAATATTTGGTTTTATTCATTTAACTCTCATAATTCTTTACACGTATTTTGCCTTTGGATATGAACCGAACTATAATTGAAATATTAATTTTTCTTATTACGCTGAGAGGTATCACCACCATCACCAGTAAGAGGTAGTGCCACGCTGCATATACCTGGATTGGACTGGCACCACCGGGGAGGTACCTCTCCCTTACATGAGACCGGCGTAAAGTATGGTGTCGAGTTTCGTGCGGTGTGCGAATAGCCGGTGGCCCATGAAATCGGCAGGAGGAAGGAGAAAAACGCATCAGTGTAACCTCTAAGCGGATGAGAGCGTTGGTAGACTAGAAAATGGCTTCGACTGCTCGTTTGCGCCCTTATATTTTAAAAATGGACGTCCCCTGCTGTACAGAGCCTTCCCCCCTAGAGCGCCATATGTCACGGTGGCGAGCCACTCGAATTCAGCGGCTACTATGCATCTTAAGCAAGTCGTACGATTGTCGAGTTAGAGACGTATATGTGGCTATGTAAAAAGAATATAGTGGGTATGACAAAATGGGGTTTTGCAAAAGATAATGCCAATATTGAAACCGAACTAGGCCGGCAGAAAAGTGGAATTACCTTTCGAACGCGATACCGCAATAAGTGTGCTGCTACGTTTCCTGCTGTGCTGAGTTCAGGTAGCCTATTGTAGAGGCGCTGCGGGGTGGGGAGTACAACACATCTGCAAACCAATTGTGCTGATACCTGTGGGCGTCATAGATCTACCATGTAGTTTATTGGGTCTGATTTGTGATCCGAAGTAAATACTTCAGGTCACAGGCGTCGCCTCGCCAAAAGATTACATTACACACACCATATCGGATCAACTAGAAAACAGAAATTCAATTCCATTGTTTCGCCAAAACACAACTTTTAGCAAGAGATAGAGCCATTGCGGAGTTGGTGGTATTGCTGCATTGCACTCGAATTTGGCTGAAGAAGATCGAGGCTTCTGCATGAACACTATCCGCTTGTCTTCCTACTCCTTTTATTTCTTCTAATAATTTCGTTGCGGGTCCCAAGATAGTTTTAGCTTTTCCTTCGGGCTCCCTAAGATCAAATCAAAGGATTGTTGTGGTTGCTATTGATGCTGGCGACACAGGAGTAGCAGTGGGGAAGAGTGGTGGACCATGCCCGTTTAAAAAAAAAACCATTATCCGTGCAGACGTTACTGAGTGTCAGTTGTGTTCAAACAGCTTTGATTGCTCGTTTCTCCCCTTAAACTACACAAAATTTAGTTTGTCCTTTATGGTATAGGGGGCAAACGAGCAGTCGGCCATTTTCATGACTACTGACGCCCATAGACATCCGCATATTTTATACAGATGCGTAGCTCTCTTTCCTCCTCCACCCTCCATGGGTCATCCACTACTAACACACCGCACGAAACGCGACAGCACAGCATTCGTTTCACGTCGGTGTCGTGTAAGCGAGAGGTACCTCCCCGGTCGTGTCGACCCAATTCGGCTGCATGCATGCAGCGTGGCACTCTTACAACATGTAAAACTACTAACAAGTATGCAACCAATTACATAAATTTCTGTCACTATTAAAAGAAATTGGTAGCAATAACCAAATTAATGGCCGAAAATTTTAAAAGAAAGCAACAAAAAAATCGGATACTTCGGTTAACATTGATTAATGAGGTGTTTGTTTTTTGTCCGAAATAGGAAATTCCTTTTAAACTAATAAAGGACAAGACGACGATATGTTCATCAACGTGGTTGGAATTCCCTTCAGTCCATTAGTCAGATATTTTAATTGTTTGTCCCTTCTGAAAGTTCGCAGCTGGGCGCCTACCGCGGCGGGCTATTTCGGGACGCGATGACTCTTCGAATTTATTAACATGGTTTACTTCACTGAGAGCATGAATTCGAGGCTGCGAAACTTCAGGTGTTGCATTGATATTGCTTGCACGTTCGCCCCTTCTACATGACGAAGTTAAGTGAAATGAATGAAAATGTTATTTTTAAAATCAAAAACAAAATCGCTTTCCTCCATCTGTGTGTCTGTATGCTTAGGATCTTTAAAATCACGCAACAGGTTTTGATAGGATTTTTAAATAGATATAGTGATTCAAGAGGAAGATTTATATGTATAATAACTCCATTTTTGAAGTACGAAAACCACGCGGGCGGAAGCTAGTAGAATTATACAACTAACTTTTTGATGGTCAATAATCACATCTACGACCGGTTCAACTCCAGCCCTGTCCTGAGAAGATACGTCCAAACAAACTCAGCGGGTATCATGAATGGCATAATATCTATAAATGATATGTACCTTTATTTACTTACATAATTTATACTATATACAACTTATCAAATTGCAATTATTATTGTATAACAACAGCCTTGGAGGAAAGTACTATTTCCAAGGTGGGGCATTTGACATAAAATTTATTGTATTATATATCTAAATATGTATACAATTTAATATCCCATACAAACCTTTTTAAAAACTTTTTTAAATTGTTTAATTGAAAGTTTTTTAAACGCTTTCTGGAATCTTTTTGTAGAGGCTTTGACCCTAAAAAGGAATTCGCAACTTTTCTAAGTCCTTAGACTTATTTATTTTATACTTATTTTAATAAGTAAAAAAATATATTATGATGATAAACAAATTTTCGTATCAAGTAGCATTGCAACCAAAACTGACGTGACTGGGGAAGCAATTCAAGTGAAGCCAAGAGTTCTCGATTTGAAGATCATTTATTACATATTAGTAGACAGGATGTATTATTATATAATATTACTTTATACGCTATAACAAATATACAATGGAAGAAAATTATTGCTACACTTCTAAACTAGAGAAAGTGTAATCAATCTACTATTGTAAGTATAAACCAGCAAACACTACTCTAATCCATTAAGCAATAGCATAGTCTAAGAGATTTGTGTCTGTAACTGTACTATAGCATAATAATACATCAAAAGCAATGGGGCAAGTAACTACTGTGAATTGTTCAAACATTGTTCATGGCCCCTGATACCACAGATTAGCCAGGTGAGACAACATCTTACTCTGTAACTGTACCCATGTATCTTACTCTGTACTCATCAGACATCATCTTACTCTGTAACCTAGGAGACAATATGAATAGCGTGTTAGAATAACAGTAATGAAGGTTAAGCCATCTTTTTTAGGCACTAACTATCCCGGCAAACTTCGTACCGGTTAAGAATTAATAAATAAAAATCTGAATAATAATTACAGACTGTTTCAGCTGTATTAAAATAAAATCAAAACTTATTCGTGACGAAAAGAATTCTAAAGTATTATTTTTTGTAATCACACTTTAAACCTTCCCTGGACTATTAGTTCAAAAGAATAATTCGAAACTAAAAATAGGTCTAGCCTTTTTAAAGTTGTAGAGAGCGAATGGCAATTCATTTTCACGAAAAATAATATATATATAACAAATAAGAAAATATGTTTTAAATATAAAATTCAAATGCCAGCGTGCGATGGTTCTATTGCAGTTCTAAAAGTCATATTTCGCCAGAATCCCTAAGGCCTGTATCTAAACAAAAGACTTTATCAAAAACAAATCTCAAAGCAATAATTCATTCCCAATCAGACCCCAAAACGCATCGCTCCCCGGATTTCGCTTCCACTATTTATCATATTCAAATGATTCAATAACGATAGCCCTCGTGTCGTGATAAAAGAAATCCGAATAAGCATAAAATTATTTAACCACTGCCCGTTTGGGAATTGAGTATAATTTATACCTATAGATGTGTTGGCTTAGAGATTAGCGAACCGCGATAAGGGTCAGCGCAGATTTTGGACTCCGCGTAAAATGTTTGCAATGGGTAATTGGGTATTACAGTCCATATATAATGAAGAATATACTTAAAATTATAGTATTATATAATCATTATTAGTTTAAAATTTTAAAGCTAATTTAAACATTATTTTTATGCAATTGTTTATCCTACTTAATATGCCAAATGGAAATAATAAAAAAAAAAGAAACTTCGCAGACAATTATATTGACTTTAATCGGGTTCTATTACTCACCAGTGATGAGCTAAAATGTGTTATATTACATCAGAAAATGCAAATCACCTGTATGCAGTTTGTTAAAATAAAGTTATCTGGTTTTCTTGATTTTAAATTTAAAAATATTTATGTTGCCGTGTACAAATAAAGCTTATTAAATATTTTTTATTAGCAAATTAATATTTTAAATAGAGGTTGTTGTGTCCAATTTAAGTTATTCAATAAAAAAACATCAAGAATTGCGTTCAATTATTCGACAAATAACAAAAAAGAATTGATTGTCATATAAAATATAGCATTTGATTTTGTTCATAATTTAAGTAATGTAACTGAATTCAGTTGCGTACAGTGTGCGATGGTTCTTACAGGGTTATCTGTGGTGGCTTATCATCTAAGGCGCGTGGCTGTTTATTGAATAAAATTTCTATTTAAATTTCATTCAGTAACATTATACGCGTCAATTGTATTAACGGCACACTGCCGAGAAATAAAGTGGCAATAAATTATAATTATGACTATAATGAGCGTGGTTCCTTATTTATTTATAGGCATTAAAATATAATATTACTGAAATTATAACCAAGCTACATAAATCATTTAAATATAAATATTGCGTTACAATAAATGAGAAAGCTTTTAAATTTAAAGTACCTACTCAACAAAACAAACACAAAAGAGGAAAATTGATCTTTTTGTACAAAATAAACTCAGTCAACAGCAGCCTAAATATTTTAAGCCAAAGAGATACACGTTAAGTATTAAATAAACTGTTTTATATTTTTAATTTAATTCTACTATTATATTGGGTTAGGTTAAGGAGAGATGTCGGTTCCTTCTGCATCTTTTACTTTATTTTTAATGAAGAGTAGGTATTCCGAGGAATTCGGCTTAAAACCAGCAGCTGAGATCCATCTTTGGACATCGTAATTGAGTTCAAAGTTTCACGTCCACCACAACGATGTTCCTAAATCTACTATTATACGCTACAAACGCCATTTTTTGCTGCGTACAACAATAGTGTTGAACCAGCTGCATCTCTCGCTATTTCCGATCCGGTAGGACTTTGGGCTCTTCAAGAAAAGAACATACCTTTTTCTCAAAGGCCGGCAAGGCGACTGCAATACACATAATTTTGCGGACGTCTATGAGCGGCCATAGTCATTAATCACCTGCTCCTTTGCCCCCTATTACATAAAAAAAGAAAAATTTTTTTTGTTAAAAAAAAACGACATCAATGTACCGCAACTTGAAAAAGCTTAAATCAATCTGATTTGTTATTGGGCCCTGCCCAGGCTTCATTAAGCCCTAGAGCCTTCAGCAAAGGCTATTCAGACCCTTTGATTGACTTTCACTTTGAGTGATCCTTGATTTCTCCAGAATCTCACCATCAGATTTAGACTTAATAACGAGGTCATCTTAAAATTGACCGAATGATAAAATAGTTTTCATGAAAACACACGCGTGAATCTAAAATTTGGAGGTTGTTTTGATTACCATTGTTTTTCATCATAAGATTAATTCATAATTCCTAAAATATTAATTGGAAATGAAATAAATACTGAAAGTAAGGAAATAATAATTGGACAATATGTTGTGAATGATTTTGAAAATTACATTTTAATCAATTATCGTTTACTCCTTTAGTTAAAGCCTTTTTATTATTTTCAAAATTTTTTAGACCATAATATCGAGTCTAAGAATGTTATAACAAATGAATAATTAAAACATTCTTAGTGCCTACTTTGATTAAAATTGGCTGCTATCCTTCCTTTTATGCTGTGTTTACTCAAAACGTAAAATAAACTAAAACTATGTAACTATGTTACTTTATTACATATTATATTAATTGTATAATAATACAAAATAAACTGCGAACCTGCTTTTAATCTGTGTATTTATCAAACTTAAATAAATTAAAACACCAAGTTTATAGTCTTAACTCAAAATGTTGACGTAATAGTTTTCTGTGCCCCAACATGAAACAAGATCAACAGAATTACAAATAGCCTCAGCCTGAAAACGATAAGCAAATAGAAACTAGGACAAAGCAATACAAAGCTTCTGACCGCTTTATTAGGTTACAAAGTACACAAGCGCCCATCAACTTTACTCTCGGGTTACGCTTAAGTGACTTGTCGACCACCGCAGAATATTCCATTAAATTGTGTTCTTTGCTAAACGCCATCCGTCTTATGCAAGATAAATAATAGCCCTTTAATGTGGTCGGAAGTCACGGGCGGGAGCGGCGCGTACGCTGGTGTTTTGTACCACATTTTTTTTATAATTTTGTTACGGTAAACGAAGAATTATAATTATATTTTTTTTATAGCATAGGAGGCAATCGAGCAGTTCGGTAACCTGATGTAAAGTGATCACCAACGCCTACAGACATCCGTAACACCAGAGGTTTAACAGATACGTTTGAGGAAAGAATAAGCTTTTTTCTTGAAGATCCCTATGTCGTATCGGTCCGGAAATACCGAGGGGGGTAGCTGATTCCAAATCGAAATAGTGCGCGCGATGAAATAACGCTTATAGCGCACAGCAGTGGACTTCGGAGGATCACGGTGGTGACGGTGGAATTTGGAATTTCGGCGCGAAGCCTATAATGGAGTTCAGCTGCAAGCAATATATTATATTAATATTAACGAAATAACGAAGAACAGTCATTCGTTTTTTGACTACCGATACCCAAAGACATCCGCATGCAGGTTGTACAGATGCGTTGCCCTTCTTTTTCCTCCCTCTCCATGGACCATCGGCTACTTACACCACACTAAACGTGTGTTTAACTAAACGCATACCTGTCAATTTACGCAGATATCATGCAAGCGAGAGGGCCGGTCGTGCCAGCCCCATTCGGTGCTATGCATGCATTCAAGGTAAGTCTTACTGAATTCGTAAACAAAATTCATATTCGCACCATCCAACCGTGTCTGGGTGGACCAGAAATGTGTGTTTCAGCATTCAATTGTTACTACCTGAAAAGACACTGGGAGAGCGGATGCTTTATTTGAGTAATTAATTAATATTTAATTTCTCAAGCACTCCAGATCTAGACAAAGATTACCAAACTTATTTTTTAAGCATAGGAGACAAATTAGCCGTTTTTTTATTTTATTTATATAACATGGGCAATGTGTGTACGTATGTTTGTTTTTGTATATGAAGGTTAGCATAGATATTGTTTCATAAAATTACTTTTTAACGAACAAAATGAATGATGGAATAGATTTTATTCAAATGAAACAGAGTGGCGCAGTTAGTTTCCTGTAATAGTAATAATAAAATCATTGATTTAAAATTGGACTGGTCACATACTCAGAAGAAGAGATGGCAGATGGGCCAGTAAAGTTCTAGTGGAGGCCTTAGGAAGACGAAGTGTTGGTCGACCTGGTCGAATCACCAGGTGGGAAGACGATCTCCGTGATGGATGCGAGTAGCAGGAGATCGACCGTCTGGGTGTTCCTTGATAGAGGCCTACGTCTATCAGTGGACCGATAGAGACTAATGATGATAATAATGATGATTAAAAATTTATGAACAGCTCAACGCCTTTTACTTATGGCAACACGGAAAATAACACTTTCTACTTAGTGCTGGGTGATGATCTTTTAATACATTAACAAGTCTTCCATCACCATCATCATCACTATGTATCTTTAGGTAAATTTTATCATCATCCTGAAATTAGTATAACAAAAACTTATTAGGATTTTGGTTTCACTTGTACTTGATTTGCATGCAGAAATTTCAATTATAATTTTTTTTTGTTGTAATAAACTAGCAATCGGGGCCATTCGAAGACTAGCGCCGCCCAATACCTAAGGCCTTATAGAAAAAAGAAAAGAGGAAAGAAAACATATATTTGGTCACACACACAAAAGACACAAAAAAGGGTAGTCATGCGAAGCATTGTAGTTACCTAACACCGGTTTTTAACTTGGGTCTTCGGTGTGTCACTGTGGGTGTGTCAGGCTTGCAAATATTGGGTTGTACATATATGTGCCTCACGTGATGAGTGTTGTAAGTTGACTTGTACCTCTTTTTTATATAAAAATAATCAGCAAAAATTAATTATTAATTTGCTACTAGCACAAGTAGCAAACTATAGCAAATTAATTATTATTTTCTATAGTTTCGGAGATAATACAGTGAAAAGTGATACAAGTAGCAGCAACTTGGTAAAAAAAAGTGCATATTGATGTAGTAAAATAAGTTGTAACCCCTTTATGTATTCCAAAAGCAATTTCTCGTGTTTAGTTTTTGGCTTTCTAGTATTGCACAATAATATAACTAAACTTGTATCATTTAACACATATTTTTTACTCGTATTACATCTTAGGAGGTACATCTTGTAATATTTGAAGAAAAATTAAGATTTTTCCAAATGTTATAAACATTTATCGAAAAGATGTATTTTTAAAGAGAATGTTTTTATCAATAACATGAAATACTCAGATCGATTCTAGTCTTCTTTCGATTTTAACTTGTTGTCTGTTCATCTTAATATAAGTATTTTGATGTTGGCAAACAGGCGTCTCAGGCTTAAGGCCCTTCGACGAAACCATTCAAGTATCCACGTCCGAACAATTCCGATAACACTTCTCCGATTTGATTAAATATACCCGAGACCTTCATCATACCCACAGATAATTAGTAAATACTTAACAACAATGTTAGTTTGAGGACTACTTAAAATAACTTTAGTAAGAGGTTGTGGCATTGCAGCCGTAGCGGCCGGCGCGATCGAGGAGGTACCTCTCGCTTACACGAGACCGGCGTAAAGTGACGTCGCGTTTCGTGCGGTGGGTAAGTAGCTGGTGGCCCATGGAGGTGGAAGGAGAAAGGACGGCAGCGCATTTGTAAAGCCTCTGTGCGGATTTCTATGGGCGTCGGTAGTCATGAAAATGGGTCCGACTGCTCGTTTGTCACTCTATACCACTAAAAAAAACAGTGATTTTGGTAATTTTGGCGATGATATGTAAGTCAACCAGTTTTGCCATTTATATCAGATGTTCTGTACAAGTTTTCTAGGTTGGCTAGTTTCTATTGAGCTGGTAAGGTATGAATCCTCCCCAAAAATGCTCCCACCTTGTCGTAGTGGGGAGAGGTGGGGGGGTGTCCTTGCGTGCCTCTATGATCCCCAATGCTATTCCGGACAGGGCTACCCATACCGGACAGGCTTGGGTGCAGAAGCCGGACTAAGAGCAGCTTAGCTGGGAGTTCCTTCACTTGTCCCTCTGAATCAGCAGATGGCGGCGTGGAATAGAACCACCATCGTGGCGTGCTCCGTTGGAGCATCGGGACCTTGTAGCGGCCGAAGGCGCCCGCAGGGGTTTACTCGATAGAGGCAACCCAATTGCCGAGCCCAACACTGTACCCCGGCTCCTGGGTAGCGTACATAAAGGTATTCGCGCTGCGTTACCAAAAAAAACAGTAAGATATTAATACAAAAAAAATTGTCTGCCTCTACAGGACTTTATTCGGGTGTCCCATTTGTTTCCGTATCATATGTATGTCATGCATTGTCCGCCATTAACAGTGGCAGTTAAATGTGCGAGAGCGGCCCTACTTGTGTTCTCAGCGTCGCGATCGTTAACCCATTTGGTCGTAATGCGGATGGATCAATTTGTTACGATATTGTTTATTCCATCTGTTAATTACAATATGTTCTTTTGTTTGTTCGATTTCGAATAATTTTATGGTTGTAATTTGTGTTATGTTAGTCTCGTTTTTTGCCTCGTTGTGTATAGACATCTGCAACATTAACATGCAGTAGCATAGTGGACATATTATAGTTTATAGACAACGAAAGAGGTACCTCCAAGATTATGCCGTTCCAGTTACACTGCATGGCAGCATGGAATCACCTCTTACACCAGTGATTTTTAATCTCTTTTTGACGTAAGATTATAGTGTAATACAGTCTTACTAGGCTGGCGTGACTTGGGAGGTACCTCTCGTTCAAACGATACCGGCGTATTGACAACTTACGTGCGGTGAGTGACTTTCCGGTGGTCAATGAAGTTGGAAAGAGGTAAGAGTGGACGCATCAGTATAACTACAATTCCGATGTATATGGAGAATGGTAGTTCTAAAAAGGCTCTGGTCATTTGGCCCCCTATACTTTATAATCTTCAAGAGGGGAGTCAATAGGTTCTTAAAGGGTCGGCAATGCGCATGTGATGCCCCTGGTGTTGCAAGCGTCCATAGGCTACGGTAACCACGCACCATCAGGTGGGCCGTATGCTTTTTTGCCACCATCGTGGTATAAAAAAAAAATAAAAAAACCTTCACTCGAAACCCACAAACCGCACTAGTAGCTGTCACTTCACGGCGGCATCATGTCAGCGAGAGCAACCCCTGGTCGTGCCGGGTCAATCGTTTGCAAAACAGCATACTTCATTCATAATTCTAACCAGTTTTCCTCACAAATTGTCTAACTTGGGTTTGTAATAGGTGCGGCCTGCCGCAAGTGAGTCGATCGGCGACCGATGTCTTGTGGTTTGATCTATCTCACTGTCAGCAGTCACGTCTGTCGCGATAGCAAATCGGTTGGATAACAAATTGAAATTTTAGAATATTCGAAATAGAATTTAGAAAATAAATACAACAGCCTACTAACAAGTAATCCTTTATCAGTAATAGTACATACCAACAACGACAACACATCTTCAAGCCAAGTCCCTAGCGGGGTAGGCAGAGACTATGGAGTGCTCTATCACGATCCTTACACACTGACCTTTTTTTTTTTTTTTTATGGTATATGGGGGCAAACGAGCAGTCGAAGCCATTTTCATGACTACCGACGCCCATAGATATCCGTATAGAAACTACACAGATGCGCTGCCCTCCTGTCTTCACCCACCTCCAACTTTCCTTCCTCCAGGATATACCAGGCGTTCTTATATTGCATAGGCAAACGAGTAGTTTGAGAGAATGGCTACAGACGCCCATAAATATCCACATAATGTTATGCATTACGATGTTACCATCTTGTTTGACTGACCTGGCCCTTTCACCTGGCCGAATCGGGTTCACACTACCGGGGAGGTACCTACGTATCGCATACATGATGCCGCTTTTAAAGCGATGGCTATTTTATCGTGTTTTGTAAGGCTTGCGATTTATGCCAGTAGCCCATGGAGGATGGGTGAAGATGGGCGACATGACTATAAACCGTGCCGATGTAAATGGGTTTTGGTTGTAACCAAAAGGTCCAATTGCTCGTATGCCCTAAAGCAGTTTTATTGTCGGGATATTCAAGTAATGATATAATGCCCTTGACCGAATTTCGACTACGAAACCAATTCCAATAAAAACCACTAATGGTGCAGGAAACAAGGAAAATTATATTTTCTATTTCTTTATTATTTTATTTTGAAGGAACTGCAATCCGACATGATCGTAAAATATATTAGTCGCGCGAATAGACCCCAGTACATACGTAGTGTCAAACGTACGTACGTACGTACAAAACGTAAGGCCAAAATAATTATAGTTTTTAGAATTTTTGTCTGTTTGTTTGTATGTATGGCCGGGCTAAACTAAAAAAGTATATAGAGCAAGGATTTTCTTGAATTTTTTTCAGTATTTCCAATTTTGCATGAATATTACTAGCAGGTCAACATATAGGCTACATATTATCACGCTATCACCTACGGGTGATGGGCTGTGAATCTTTCATTCGGGAGGATTGAGAATCTCCATTTTTAAAGTCCAAAATCCACTCGAGCGAAAGTGCGGGGCTGAAGTTACTATTTTTATAAAATGGAAAACCCCTTAAATCCAACATAAAAATCGAACCCAAAATCTTATTTACGACTGAAACACTTAATTTTTTATTTTACTTTCTTATATTTTTATTACATTTACAATGCGACTGAAACTGATATTTAAAAAATGTAATTCTAGATAAATAAAGAAATTAAATAAGTCTTATTGGATTTTTATTGTAGCTTTTACTATGCTAATTAAGAACCAAAGAAACTTGTGTAAAGTCGTACCACTTCCTTTTAAAAATGAA
>LUGF01027614.1:308234-323070 GCA_001625245.1 Calycopis cecrops | reverse complement strand
CGTTACTCCGTTTCTAAACCAGCATGGCTTATTAAAGATGAAATCTTGTCGAAAACTACATTTAGCATATCTTCTCTTTGGGATCATAAAGCACCAGGAACCATCCTATTTATATGCTAAACTGAGCTGGGTTCCGAGTAGAAGAGAGTGCTCAGCTAGACAACTTTCACAGCAACTGTCACTTCAGAGACATACATCCGCAACATTTAGAGGTTGTTTTCGTTACGCTGCGTCCAAAGTGTGGAATAACATCCCACCACTTATAAGACAGATAAAGTCTCTAACTACTTTCAAAGTACAACTCAAAACATATCTTGTAGAAGCGCAACGAAGGCATAATAATATAAATATTGACATCTCATTTATTTGACTTTGATACATATTTATTTAAACAAGAATATTTATACTATTTATTACATATTTCGTATTTATACACTTTATATATAATATATATTTACACACATTTGGCAGTAGTGTATTCTTATTCTTAATCCTATTATTACTAATTTATTGACATCCGTTGACCTCACAGCAGGCCGCAGTCGAAAACCAGCGTCACGCCCCTGCGGCCTGGCATATGCTGAACTGGGCACCTGGTTGCTGCAGCCGTGAGACGCGCGCACTACTCAGTGTTTTATTGTTGTTTGTTTGTTGATATTGTGCGTATTGTAAATTGTGGCGTCTTGCGAATGTATTCAATAAATGTTTCTTTCTTTCTTTCTTTCTTTCAAACGAGCAGGTAGTTAGTGACTACCGCCGCCCATAGACATCCGCAAAACTAGGTGTCATGCAGACGCGATGCCGGCCTTTATGAAAGAGGAATGCTCTTTTCTTGAACATATCTATCCCCCCTTGGTATAGTAAAAATACTTCCACGGATTATATAGCTTTTTATTATTTGTAAGAGAGTGCTACGCTGGCACGACTCAGGAGGTGTCTCACACGATATGAGTGTAAAGTGACAGCTGTTCTATCGCGTTTCATGCCAGCCGGTAGCCCATATAGCCCCTATGGAGGAAGGAAAGCAACGCATCTATATACCCTATATGTGGTGTTCCGCTTTCTCAGTCGTGTTATCAAGATACAGACCCAACGCACCCAGATCATATTAAAATTCCACACATTGTGGGAAGTAGACAAACACACAAACTTCACTAACAATTATAATAATACTTATGAACACACGAATTCGGTCACACAATGCTAATAAATTGGCAATTAAAAAATAGGGCCAGCAGCTGCGGAACAGATGTCCAATTGTAATGGCCTCAGCGCGCCCTGAAACATACAAATATGTGAAACACATTTACATGCTCATCTGCTTATGGAAAACTAGCTGATCACTATAAATATCTTAAAATAGTTCTCTAACGGTATTTGTTTTGTAAAAACGAGCAACATCGAGAACATAGCAGCCTGTCATTGATAAAAATTTACATATAGCCCTCCTTCAGCCTAAATGGGCCACCGGGAATTCACATACCACACGAAACGCGACATCATAGCTGACACTTATAGAGGAAATAATAGTAAACCTCCTTATGTGAGTGTTTGATAACTACCGACGTGCTTAGACATTTGCAATAATTGGTGTGCAGATGTATTGTCCTCCATTGGTTATCCTTCAATGGGCCACGATAAACTTGCGAATTTAAAATAACTGTGGCTTTGCAACAGTATCTTACTAGTGAATCTCTCCATTTGAATCTCTATCTCAAGATAGTTCTTTGTAAATAATAAAATTTAACGTTTCATGATGATGCGCAATCCAATATTTGTCCCAGCGAATATAGTATGGTAGCCGCAAATAAAAATATTTAGCTGTAGATGTGAAGAAAAAGTATAAAATGTATCTCAAAAGAGACGGTGAATCAACGCGACGTTTTGCTGGAGAACCATAATTGGTGTTATTACACAACACATTAATTATTTTTTTTTATGGTATAGGAGGGCAAACGAGCAGTTGTAGCCATTTTCATGACTACCGACGCCCATAGACATCTGCATAGACTACAGATGCGCTGCCCCCCTTTCTCCTCCCACCTCTGTGGACGTGGTGGTGGTTAATAGTGTAGATGTACAAAAAAAATCAAAGTGAAAAACAAAAGTAAAAAAATACGATCTTATAATTATGTTTCAAAATTCCAAAAAAAAACAGTTGTAAAATGCAAAAATTTTACTGGAGACCTAAATTACGAGTACCGAGAAATTGAATAAGTCTGAAAAGTAAATTGATTTCACTTGACTCTGAAATAAAAAGTAAACGCCACTACGTGAACCGCTTGACACATGGACCTCAATACTTATGGAATACTCGCTGATCCTGTAGACTTTCATAGGAACAAACACCAGCACTGCCATTAGAACTAAAATTGAATGCGCATGACTCCTAATATCGTGATCGTGGTATTTGGAACTCTGTACACTCTATTTAGCACGTTAGGAAATTGGCGGGAAGGTGTGTTGTTGTTGCTAACGTTAGCAATATGTAGTTCAAAATTGAGCTCGGAAGTTTCAATTTAGTTCTTACCTTGTGTTAATGGCTCCCAGAGTGACCCCCACTTTTTTGATATTCTTACTTATCTAATAGCTATTAAGCCATTTAAGTTACTGAGGTTATCATACATATCCGGGGTATCTCAACAAAGGCGGCCGAATGGTTTGGCCAACATACGGCCCTTACTGGGCTCGGCATCTAGCACTCCCCACCGGACCCCACCCAGATCCGGTGGCAGCTCATAAAACATTTTCTCCGCGAAAACAAAAAAGAAAGCTATCCATATAAATTATAAAGACTAGTGAATAATATCAATATGTCAATGTCGCGGTCCGCTCGGATAAATTACAATTTATAGATCTCCGGTGGCCTTCGGTAATTGAACTAAGATTGCCGCGCGATGCCACCTTTAATCCAAATACCAGTAAGAGATTTGCTTTGGATTCTTTGCTGAAGCACGAGTGAGGTTTTCATAGCATAGTAGGCTCAAAAAGAGGTTATGCCAACAAATTACCCTAAAGGTATATTGAGCCGGCAGGACCACAATTACAGACAGACATACCGCCATAAAAAGACAATTAGGCTGACCCGTTTCTTGAGTTTTTCGCTGAAATTTTCGCTTTCGGGATGAGAGAAAGAAGGAAACATATGCATAGAAATTGTGCGGATGTATCCCATATACACCATATACTTAGGTGGTTCGCTTAAAGTTTCAGACTACTCGATCGTCCTCTTACTTATATTGCTTCCGTTAGAGAAACAAGTAGATAAATGAATAGTTAAATCCTCAAAACTTATAGCACCGAGTTTTATTAAAAAAATAATCTGTTAAAATGTCAAATATCAAACTTGTCAAATCTCTGATGTCCCCTGAGAGGACATGCCACATACCACAAAATAAGGAGCTTATTCTTCCATATAAAACAAAGTGATGGTTCTGCAGTCGTGTTTCGTGTGGCATAGATACGTGATAGCCCCGCAGATGACATGCATGATCATATATGCCGTAGGAGCGAAGGAAGATAAAGGAAAATTTTGGACTAGCGACCAAGAAAGAGAAAAAGAAACAACGTCGGTCGGAAGTCAGTAAGGTGAGCTGAAGATAATTTGTCAAAACTATGGGCAGTCATTGAACGAAAGAAGTTGACAAACGTTAAAATGGATTCCATTTCATTTCATTCCGAACGATAGGGAGTAATCCTAAACCGGTGAAAATGGGGCGAGGAAGAGAAAGAAAGAGAGAAAGAGAGAAATATAGTTTGTGAAGGAACTCGATACTGTAATGCTACGCTACTACGAAAACAAAACCCAGTTTCCCACGATAACATCGTAATCCAAAATATCACAAAGAAAAAGCGGCGTTTAAGAAATATAAATGGCGGAATAACGCCCAATTTATCTTAATAGCACCTACAATTCTTTCCTACCTAATAATAACGTCACAGCTACAAATGGCGACCATATTAGTTCCTCCTAACCAGTTGTAGTTATCTCTCACGCCATAAATCTGAACGGATGATGTCGCCGAAGAAAATTGCCAATTTATATACTAAGATACATTTGGAGATAAATTAAGTATCTAAATTCCTAACCTGTGTTCTCAACCTACACACGGGTACTGCCATATACAGAAGTGTTATTGGATGTTTTAATATTAACGGTAACTAGGTGATTGCTCCTGGTGTTGCCTTCTATACAAGGTTATTTTTAAAACATGTAACGTAACACGTATTGTACATTAAAAACTTAAAAATCATTAAAATTGAATTATGTTTAAAAAAAAAGTCGTGAAAGAAAACACATTCTTGTAAAAAATCTACCTATGTATCTGAGAACTTGCTGATGTTTTAAAAATAGCCCTGTATATCTTTTGTGAGCGGAATGACTTCCAAGTCACGTTCGATTATAATGCAGGGATGTTACTCCTTTGCTGCTTTGCAACCGAATTGGGCATGCATAGCTTTTAAGGTACCTCGCTCTCACATATTACTGGCGTGTAATTATTGCCAATTGCCACAGTGTCTTGTGCACTTTATGAGGGATAAAAGGTGAAGAGGAGCAAGCTCTGATGTTGAGATGTTTATAGGCATATTCCAACAATAACCATCAAAAACATTCTACTGATGTTATAAATGCGAAAGTTTATATGTTTGTTTGTTTGTTACTGCTTCACGCAAAAACTGTTGAACCGATTGTCATTAAATTTGGCACACACATAGAGAGTAACTTGGATTAACACAGGATAGTTTTAATCCCAAAAAATGTTCCTATGGGATGCCATGGGATGATTTCCACAAGATCGAAATTTACGCGAGTGAAATCGCGGGGCGCAGCTAGTATATTATATTAAATACAAATATAAATTATCGAACCTCCATATTTAATATCATTTACTGTAGAATATTTATTAATTAAACAAAGTTATCAATGTTGTTTACGGAGTTCCTGAATGTTACAATATTTTTGTGGACGACTGTACATTTCTATTAAATCACGTTACCTAATACCTATTAATGAATGCTTAATATGGAGTTACGCCTCTCGCCCAGTGAAATATGTTCCTGATGAGACTTAAACAAATAATTAGGTGTCCGGAACTGTATATTGTAATCTTTTATTAATCATTATTTCTTAATTTTGTGAGACTTAGCCTCGGGGGATTTATGAATTATAGATATTAGTTGGCCTGAAGCAATTTTTTTCATTCATAAATTTGTGTGTTAATTATGTTATAGTTGTTTTCGTGCTTTGAATAAAGTTTGCGGTTCAGATTATAAAAATTATGGAGAAAACCGGTTATAACATTGGTGTTTTCAATTTTGTTTAATTTCATTTTTTTTGGATAATGATGGGATCGTCATGGAAAAAACCTAACTTAGTTTACTTGAATAAATTTGACTGTTGTATGTGATTGTACATTTCATTAATAATTCATAAAATATACAAAATTCATTTTAAGTTGAATCCTTAAATAATAATAAAAGTTTTATTAAAAAACCCTAAATTTATCAACTTAACTAAGTAAATCTTAATTAGTTAACCCTTTACTAAGGCAATTAAGGTTTATATTAATTATGGTTTCATTTAGGCTTAGGGATGAAAAGAAATACCATACTTTGATAATAAATATCTCATATCCTGTTAGCACTATCGATTGAAATACTCCTGTATTAGTTTATAAATTCTGTAGTACCACTAGTACAGGCGTGACATTTGTTGAGTCGTGATGTTAGCCGTAAGCTGTTACTCGCTGATTTACACAATATGCTGTATCGTAAGTCCTTTGTATTTCTGTTCTACAGAATGTAATGTCGCGTTAACACACGAATTTACTTTACAAGTAATAACAGATATTCTAACCAAATTACATCCTCTTAGAGGTGAAATTTCTAAAAATTCCATGGATAGATAGAACCTTAAAAATGACCAGTACGAGATATTCATAATGTAAAGTAAAATTATTTCATACTAAATTCATTATTAAGTATTACTTAGATTTGCTTTTATAAGAATTTGTCATAATCTGTTCTAAAGTTTCCTGATTCCGTTCTTAACTTATTTTGAAGACAGCAAGGACGTTAAAAATCCTTTTTTTAACGTCCTTGGAAGACGATTATAATTATCTAATTACGATGAAAATATTAATAAATAGCAGTTCCTCGCGATTTCGTTCGTGTGACATTAAAAGATTATAAACATTACTGAATAAAGTAACCTAAGTTACTTCTCATTACATCAACAACCTACAATTGAAAATCCCATAAAAATCGCTCCAGCCGTTTTAAATATATATTAGCCGGACCAAACAAGCAAAAATTAAAAGAAAATGTTTATATTATGTACCATATTTATATTACCTAGTTTATTTTACTTAAATGTTGCACTTTTATTTTATTAACCCAATATAAGCGTTTATTTTAATATTACACTCAAAATTTATTTATATTAGCAGATTAATATAAATAAATAATATAAAAAAACATTATTAAATTATTTAACATTAAAGGTAAAACATTGACCCAAGGGGGTCAGAGGAAAAAGGAGGGCAGCGCATGTGTATAGCCTCTATGCGGATGTCTATGGGCGTCGGTAGTCATGAAAATGGCTTTGACTGCTCCTTCGCTCCCCTATACAAGGAAAAAAAAACAGGCCAAGTGCGAGTCGGACTCGCACACCGAGGGTTCCGTAGGAACGGGAGGTATGAGCAAAAGTATGAAAGTATGAAACGAACTACATGCATAAGTTGGTAATGATTTTTCCAGTGATATAAAGTTTATTTACCAATTTTTAGATTTATTCCTATATGTATATATGTATACTGTAAGGTCTTACTTCTTGACAAATTACAGAATTCTTCAACTGGAAGTAGGTACCCTATAAATTTTCGAAAAAGTGCGTTTTCATACAAAATTTGTGCATAAATGGTTATAACTTTTTATTGCGTTAACTTAGAAGTGTGATTTTTTCAAGGCCTCAAGACGTAACTGGCCTCCGTATTTGACAAAAATTTCAGTTTAATCCCTTTACGCGTTTTAGAGAAAAAGGTCTTGACAGACGTACAGACAGACTGACAACAAAGCGATCCTATAAGGGTTCCGTTTTTTCTCTTTGAGATACGGAACCCTAAAAAAGATTTTTGTGTTGGTTATAACATTTTTTTCCCCAATTTTGTTTGCTAATAACCATTTGTTACCGACACTATTAGGCGCTCATTTAATTTGATTCTGAATCCTATTTACTTAGGCATTATGTTAAGAGGATTATGGCAATTTATGGCACCCAGTTCCGCTTCTTTATTATTTCGTAATGTAATAATTTCTACTTTGTGCCAGAAAAAAGTTTCCTATGGCTTTTTATTTGCATTGGCAATTTGTTCTAATTTGTTTTTTAAAAGATTACGATCTAATTTATCGGTATTAGAATATATTGTCTGTTCTAGCTGGTGCCTTCTAGCAACAGCTTATTATTTTTGATGGAAGGTACGAATGCCACATTTAGGCTGTTAGCTATGCAGGTAAAGGCTAGCTATACGGTCGCGTTTCGTGTGGCTTGTAATAATCCAATGCATTGAAAGATGAGTGTGTAACTATCAAAATATTTCGACTGCTCTTGTTACATATACATACGTCATCTATGGTATTAGTATTCAGTATACACTCTATGACAAAACAATTAAACATAGACAACACATGTACTAAACACTCTGACTTTAAGATAATAATGTAAATCCAACAGCTCGTTTCGTAAAAAGCGTTTACTCTTTTCTTTATCACTTTTTCGAGGAAAGCAGTACATATTCCTGACCTGGGTGGTAGGACTCTAAAATCTTGTTGGTACCTTGGTGGTAATGAGGTGGTACTGAGTAATCATCGTCAAGACCTCTTGACGTCAGTCTCACTTGGGTACTTAAACTTGGGCTGTAAGGCATATTGTTGCATGGTCTGCTGGCATTCCCTATCACTTCTCCCTACACTATCCTATCTTTCTTCTAGTCCTCGTATTGGGGTTTTATTCACATAATTCAACGTTGTGGACTAAAGGTTGCTGAATAAAGTGTGAGAGGAAGCCGAGGAGTCCTTTTGGAAGATTTAAAATAAATGTTGCCTCTTTTCGCTGGTAGTCATCTGCCGGGACTTTGCAGGGACTCCGGAGCTCTCTCCCGGTAGAGATTGCTAGGCGCCGGTGGAGAGGGCTCGATCTACTCAAGACTCTCGTGCTAATCAAATCTGCTGAACTTTACGACGACTCCATGTTCCTGGGGTGGTATCTGACTTCGGTGGATGAGGACAATTTGCCCATAGACGGCTTAGTTGGTATCCTCAGCCTCCTCTGTGGCATAGAAGATGGCAGCAATGGCAGCAAGACACCACCGAATGCCTACTGGTACCCTTAGGGCGTATTTAATCACTTTTCACACACACACACAATTCACAACGACTATTACTAATCAGAGAGCATTATTGTCTATAGCTCTATCTTTATTTAAATAAACACATTAAAAAGAGATGATAATAGTTCAACAAAATAAGATATTCACAAAACCTTGTCTCGGTAAACATTCAAACCTAGTGTTGGATTTCTATTTAAATTTCATATCACAAGTGCATCATATTGAATATCTAAGAATATCTAATGCAATCCCGAAACGACCTGTACGTTGTACTGTGACACATGGTTCCGTGGATTTTCAATATTCTGGTCGCATGAAAACATGAATACATTTTATTTGTAGTCGGTATTGGACAGATACTATTAGATATTTCACGTTTTGGAGAAAATGGTAGGATTTGTGCAGGTACAAACTTTGAGTTCTTGTTTAAACAACTGTTTATTTGTATACGGTAATCTCCAAAAGAATCTACTGAACGTAAAGAAATATGATTTATTCAGATTATGGATATAAATTTCTAAATAAATATTATACTCTTATTATTTATGTTTGAAATTAAACTTTGTTGATTATTATTTAACGAAAATATTGAAAAGTTTAATAAAAATAAAACGTTAATTCAATATATTATTTATTTTATTTCTGTAATTCACCATAAATAAAGTATTTAGTTGATAGCAAGGTGAGGAGGACTTGTTTTTTTTATAGCATAAGAGGGCAAACGAGCAGTCGTAGCCATTTTCATGTCCACCGACGCCCATAGACATCCGCTTAGTTTATACACAGGTGCGTTGCCCCCCTTCCTTCTCTCCCCCTCCATGGGCCTCCTGCTACTTACACACCGCACGAAACGCGACAGCAAGCTGTCACTTTATGCCGGTCTCGTGTAAGCGAGAGGTACCTCCCCGGTCGTGTCCAATTTGGCTACATGCATGCATGCGTCGCACTTAACCTACCTTACTAAAGTTAGCTTTATTTATTATAATTGAGAAAGAGTAGTCGAAGTGTACTGACGACTACCGAAGTCGATAAACATCTACGAAGAGGCTGTGAGCTGTACGAAGGCAATTAGTGAGCTTTTCATACCGCCGCAGTTGTGCCGACTAAATTCTGCTATAATTGTGGGAAGTGTCACACTTGAAAAATTATTATTTGTATAAAATGAGACTGTATAGAGTACCTATTAAATGTGTATTTCACATGTTGCAAATGCTTTCTTAACTAATCTTTACAATTGACACAAAATATAAATATCTGTGGACTGTAAGGACTTCTGTTACGGGTACTAGACAACGTAATATATTTAACATGTTTTATAAATTAAAGAAATTTTATACATTTAAGATTTTTATTATAGAAATACATACAATACATGGATGAACATCCATGACCAAGGCGGGATTCGAACCCGCGACCCCTGGCGCAACACGCTCCACTTATTCGAGCCCAGTACCACTGCGCCAGCCTGATCGTCAATAATAACAAAGGTTCATTAATCCACACATTCTCTTTCAGTAGCACGATAGATATCAGATACTAATATAATAACGTGAGTACGGTTTGCCGATATCAGTGAACAATATCGATTCTAACTCGATTCTCATTTCGGCGGCAAATTTAATACGATCTCATCGAAAATTCTATATCAGTCGGGTAACTTCGTCATTTCGTATCGAATAAATCTGGGGGGTGGCGTGTTGAAAATTTTAATGAATCGTATCGCCATCGCGTTGGGAAAGATTAAAAAGAATCGCGAGGAAACTCCTCATTTTGCTTTTTAATTTTCCGCTCGCCAGCGGGGCGTTTGCTGTACAATGTGCCATTTAAAACGCCAAGATATCTTCGGGGAAATGTTTATTTTTAAAACTTATCAGATATATTTTAGTTTCTAGCATTTTGCTAAGATAATTTTCTATCTATACAGGAATAAACCACTAAGGTATAGTAAGGTATAACCTACGTGGTGCTACTATATCTATAGGAGGTAGTGATTGAATAACAGAAGTTTAGTCGGTATTGCACTAAATGTCGAGTCTTACATGGGTCTAGGTGACACCCCGGCTCCTAGATATCATACTTAAATGTATTCCTATGCAAAATAAAATAAAAGTAACAGCAGCTATGCTGTAGCATATCATGTGCCTTGTAAGTTTCTTCTGCTGGTGATTATTAATATACTGGTTATAAAATAAAAGTAATTAGGTTATTGGGTTTTAAATCGGGCAACAATAATTAGATATGCAATCCTTTCTAAAATACCTGGATCTATTTTAAGAATATTTAGTAATTTTATTAGTGACATGTTCATTTAATATAACATGTTCAAAATCAAAATATGTACAAAATCTGTTCTTTTCGAACGCATTATTCGTGCAAATCGAAATAAAACGCAAAAAAGATATATTTTATTTAGAAGAACGAATAATTCAAAAGGGACCCAAATTATTTATTAACAGAAGGTTCGGACGCAAACTTGATCTCTTAAGTAACCCCCGAAGATTCCATTCCAGCTGCAGGACATATTCCAAGATGCCGGAAATGTTCCACCATAATGAGATTCTGCAGATGTCCCATTTGCTGCGGATCCCTAATTTTTGATTCGTCAATCTAATAGAGATCCGTATAGTTAATTATATTCAAAGTAAGCAAAACTTAACGACAAGCGATTTCGATAGAATCGGTCAATAGAGTTGAGTATTGTATAAAGTAAACTGTTGTATTGGAAAATCAATTGCTTATTTTTTCACTTGTGTTCATTTCATGTTCGTTTCAGGAATCCGTGCCTCGGAAAGCACGTTAAGCCATCGGTCTTGCGCCTGATTTCTCTGCGGTTGTGTCGGAACTCAGACTGCCGGCCGTCCCGTCGGAATAGCCGTCCTGTCACAAGCCATGAATGGAGTCCTGTCATTGGTCCTTCTCTAAGATCTATGGTTAACCACCGCATTTATCAAGTACGTTTCTAAGTTTTCAAAAATCAAGTTTAAACCGGCCGTGAAAGGGTCGAATATAAATTATTCACCCATACACCATGCTTATGTAAAATTTGCAGCCCCTTCACACACAGAGGGCAGCGTTAGTCATGATGCCGTAAGTGACTAATGCCTGGGCTGACCTGATGCGCTGCGGCGTTCCCACCAGAATCAACGTGATGAATATTAATGTAGTACCAAGGACGTGGGTGAGTAATTAGTTTCTTTACAAACTTATAGTGTGTCTGAAAATATTATTACTCTTTATAGTATTGGAGACCATTCGATCAAATCTTAATGACTACATCCACATGAAAACAATTTCTAGTTAGAGATGGACATGCCCACAATTTCTAGGCAGATGTGATTTCGTTCCTCCTGCTCTCAAAATGCGACTACCTCTAACTATTAATTTTAACAAGTCAGCATAAAGTACGTTTTGTGCAGTTTGGAGACAGGATATTTTGAACTATAATTGGATAGCCTATGTGGACTTAGGTAGGTACTGCTTATAGACCGCCTTTATGTACCTTTAGGCTCAATTCACACCAAAAGCGCGGCGAAGCGCAGCGAAACGGAGCGCACTTTCAGTGTCATATAAATTTAAACTTTATTTTCATTACTGTAGTACTTATTATTGTCGAATTCTCGCGACTTCCGCGCGGATTCCGGTGAAGTCTCGCGCAGTCGCGGGAATCTGCGCGACTCGTTCGAGTTTCTCATGCGATAATAAGTATTATAGTAATTATTATAAAGTTGAAATTCATATGACACATAAACTGCGCTTCGCTTCGCTGCGCTTCGCCGCGCTTTTGGTGTGAATTGACCCTTACTATTGTTTTTTGTTTGGTTATGTTAAAATTTATGTTTTCTTATAATGTGCAGAATAGTATAATCATTAATTCATTCGTAATTTAGTTCTCATTTTTGCCATAACTTTTTAAATCTGAAATATGCGAGACTTCCTACTACCGCGACCTAAAGCTTGTTCTTAGATTTTAGTCGTTAAATGTACAATCTGAACTGAGCTTAAACTTTCGGCCCACTTGGGGTTTGTATAACCTGAATGTATTTTTCCTGAGTAAAAAGGCCTTGTTATCATCATTTACGATACTATAAAAATACTAATACTATGTTATACTATCCGATAAAAATAAAAAACCCAGCAGGTTGCCCCGCTTCTACCATTACACGAAAGTGTAAAGAAACTTCATTTGTATGCGATACAAAAACTCTACGGCAATAAATCAATTGGTTTAATTTTATCAAATTATGCACACCCACTCGATGCCTCTAAAAATTACTAACTCCCACTTAGAGACAGTATGTTCAATTAATAGACGACTTAATTTATTGTTTGTCCGGACGTATATTCTCATTAGTGGGACACGAGTCAACTGTGAAAATTGGATTTTTGAGCAAATGTCTTTTAAAATTATACTTTTTTTTTTAATATAAGGGTGCAAAATAGCAGTCAAAACCACTTTCATGACTATCGAAGCCCATAGATACGCATAAAGGTTATGCAGATGTATTGCCCTCCTTCCTTCTCCCCTCTCCAAATATCACCGGCTAGTTAAACACCGCACGCAACGCGACAGCACAGCTGTTACTTTGACCCGGTGTCGTGTAAGCGAGAGGTACCGTCCCGATCGTGCCGGCCTAATTCGGCTGCATTCACGTATATAGCGTGGCATACGGATTAATCTTCATCATATTACTATTTTTTCTTTTTTTTTCTATTTCATGTAACTCGGAAACAATTTAGGCTATAGAATTTCCAAACACTGTAACAGACAAAGGCAGGAATTTATGGACGGATAAAATACGATCCAGTATACCGTGAGTGATGTTTAAAAGCCAAACAGATATATGACCATTGTGTCTTATGTATATTTGTGCCATAAAAAGATAATAACCCCCGATGGCGACGCACCGCGGGATGCTGTCTTATTACTTAATAAAGCTGTATTACGCCTACGCACTAATGCCAGCCTCTTATTATGATATGGAAGCCTGGTAGCGTAACCAGATTAATATAGCCGAATGGCGCCGTATTCGCAAGGGAAAGCAGCTATTGATGATTCAATGGGACGCACCGGTGTTTCCCAAGATATTGGATATTGGAACTTGGTCGGTACAAATGAAACGGAAGAGACGATTAAGAATCCAGGAATCAACGAAAATGCATCTTTTTTATCAGGAATATGCTGTTGTAGTCGGAAGGAGAAAGCTGAACACCATCTCCGCACCAACTCCATGCATTCGTTTATGGACATCGGTAGTCACTAAACGACTCTGATTACTATTGCCATCTTACGTCTACTGTAAAAATATGTTTGCTGTTGAATTTTGTATAAATATTTCATTAAATCCTTTGTGAGTGTTAAAAATCCAAGTGCTATTATCACGAGTGAGGTACAGATATCCCTTGTGCTTACTGATGGTTTTGGTGTATCAAAAGAGAGATTTTGAGATTTCAAATTTAACAAAACAAAAAGATGGTTTTTTAGCCTATAATAACTTTCAAGATAATAAGAAGGAAGAAAGTCAAAAAGATGACCATTTTTTTATAGTATAAGGGGCAAACGCGCAGGTGATAAATTACTACCACCGCCCATAGACATCGGCATAACTGGAGGCTTTGCTGGCGCGTTGCCGGCCTTTTAAATAAGAGTAAGCTCTTTTCTTGAAGAGCCCCAGGTCGTATCGGTTCGGAAATACCGACTGTGGCACAATGATGTTGTGCGCGATAAAAAGTTGCGCCTGAAACGCACAGTTGCAGACTTTGGGATATCGAGATGGAGGCGGTGGAACTTAGAGTTCTGCCGCGATGTCCTAAAGTGGAACTCCGCTGCAGGTATTAACTCGAACAGCTCCTCGGTATACTACCCATTGTAGATATGGATGTCCGTGATTGTCTGTAGTGATTAGAAAGTGCTGACGCTCGTTTGTCCCCTTAAACTTTAAACCATATTAGTAAATAATCGTAATAATCACTATTTTAAACTCTAATTTCATTGAGGGGAGTATTTATATATCATCTTTTAAAGTATACAATTTGGTAACAATCTTTATTTGCTTACTGTATTAAAACTCTAGAAGGGTTAAATACAGTTTGTAAGTCTTTTAAACTAAGCGGTTTACCTCAATTTCAAACAACTTTGGAAAATGTAATTTGTTTACTCATTCTTAAAATTTGAAATGGATTAAATTGAAATATATATTTTAATATTATCTGAAATGAATAAAATTATGAAATAAGTAGTGAGTCTTTATTGCAAATGAATAACTGATTATTCTGAGATAAATATTAAAATAACATAAAAAAATCTTTTCATTTCAAAGCAAAAGACTATGGTTCCTCAGGATATACCCATACCGCACCGACTTTGGGGCAGACAAAGAACAGTTCAGCTGGGGAATCCAACTCCCGTCCCTCTGAATCAACAGACGGCGGCATAGATTTGGACGAGTGGC
>LUGF01027614.1:277618-287777 GCA_001625245.1 Calycopis cecrops | reverse complement strand
TGCAGTGTAGCACTACTTCTTACTAAACTTCTACTATTATTGGATATTGAAAAACCCCAAAAATCCTATTTTTGGTCCGACCCGGGATTCGAAACCGATACCTCACGACTGCTGAACATGTTTACCCCGAGACAGGGGTACACACGCACAGGGGGACACATATATTTTTTATAAAGGAGCAAATGAGAAGCTCACGCCATATTAGACTGAGCCATCATTTCAGAAGAATAGGAGTCACTTTACGGTCGCGCTGCCCCAATTCGCACCATCCAGCATGAGTCTTACCTCCTAATAATCCGTACTTATAATATTATAAAGATTGTTTGTTACGCTTTCACGCCAAAACCACTTAACTGATCATCATGAAACCTTGTACGCATATTCTTAGAGATATACGAAAAGACTTATTAAAAAAATATAGACGCGAGATAAGCCTTAGGTATAAGATCCACTCATGTGGATGACGCTTAATAAAAAAGGAACCCTAACATCTATTTTCAATTTTATTGCAATGATTGGACGCCTTACGAACATTGCTTTTTGTTAATGAATTCTACAAAATTTTGGAATATTTAGAAAAATAAAACTCGCTAACGACTAAAGGTGTTTTTGGAATTGCTTTGCTTTGAATGTGTCATTATCTATAAAAAAATTTAATATCCATTATACTTTATGAAATATAAGCAAGGTATAAGAAATTATTAAAATTACTTCGAAATATTCATTTACAAGCAATAATCGTCCATAAAGATAAAATCATCAATAGGCTTTAGAGTATGAATAAAGCAATAGTAATGATTCAAAAAAATAATAATATGTTCCAAAATCCATTTGGGCGGTATTAATGTCGCAACCGAAGTGGGAGTCAGATTTTAATGTACATTTCCAAACAATAAGCCCTGTTATCTCGGACTGTAATGACTTCGGTATACATTTAGATTTGTAGAGCTCTTCATTTTAGGTATTATCTTTCTCATTATATGCCACTGGCACATTTATTTTAATACAATTAGGGTGTTATGGAAAGCATATTCATATTTTCGCAATTTCGTTTTAGTCGTTGTGGTTGTGTGATATAGGTATGGGACCCATGACCATTGTTGGTCATTCTGTAGCTTCAGAAAAGTTGGGCTTGTAAAATAACGAAATAAACCGCGATACAATCCTTTAAATTTGTTTTATTGTAATCTATACATACAAGAAAATTGTAGAAAACGTCATTCTGTCTGTGTCTTGTGCGGCTTTCACGCAAAAACTACTTCATGAAAGTTTTTTGTTATGTATTATTGCTCGGTTGTTAAAGAGCGTTTGTGTGGTACGGCATACTATAAGGTAACAGATTTTATGACAGATGCCACATCTTGGGATTAGTACCCTCCTCCCAGGCTGTTTCTGTACTATAATTTTTGTAATTCATAAATTGTATTGTATTATATCATTAATAATATGCAAATGTATTTGTATTTTTATATTTTTTACTTTTACATATCACAACATGAGGCCCGCTGAGTTTCTTCGCCGGTTCTTCTCAGGACAAGGCTAGGGTTGAACCGGTGGTAGATTTTATTGGTGACGTTCAAAAAGTAATTCCTGTAATTCTATTTTGATTTTGGTAACATTGCATGATCGCATACCTACATGTAATTATGTTTAGTTGTGAATGTTATGTTAATTTCTCATTTTAAGTTAATTTCGTTAATCCTTTGTGAGAAGAAATTCTTTAAACCGAAACCGAACATTTAGGTTATAATTTGTCAAAATAAAATTTTAAAAACAATATTAATTTAAGGTAAAATAACGGATTGACAATTCAGCCCACGTAACATTACATGTTACCATGACAACATCTTTACAATAATGATATGACAATGGCTGTCGGGTCCACTAATAAGTATTATTCGCCTAAAACTAAACCAATGTGAAGTTATATACTTAGCAACTATTGAGACTATCCTTTTAAATTTAAAACAGACCGAAAAATAAATACTATATTATTATATAACATGTTCTTATCTTGACCGCTCCCAGTACATTCCTATTAACTCTAACTACGTGAGTCTGTGGTCGTGTGGAGAATACGAAGTGGTCTCAAGTATTGCCATCATCACAGCCAATATAGACGTCTCCATTGCTCCCCGGGTATCGTAGGCGTCGACAAGATCTAAGCGCATCGAAAAGAAGTAAAAAGAAAAGTAATGACGCATGTGTGTGTTTATGCATGTGCGCACAAGTATTTATATAAGTGTGTTTGTGTGCGTGTATATGTATATGTGTGTGTTTCTTTTTCACTTTTAACCAGATATTTTAAAATACTTCTTACCTCTATTTAAGTGTCCTTTATGTCAAAAGGTTTTTCCTCCGCAAGTAAATGATAGATTGATCCCCTAGACCTATTAGAAGACCAAAATAGGGATCGACGCTAGGTATATAGAATTGCAGAAGCATTGCTTTAATTAAGTTATTTACTTAATCCGATCATACTATTAAGCAATCTAGACTTAGTGCCGGATTAAGCACGTAGCAAATGTAGCAATTGCATCCCCCACTTTAAGCTGTTACTCACGCAATGTCTAGATGGTCAGCGGGACCTATAGAAATCTATATGATCTTAATAACCAAATCCAAATTTATTAGTTCTTTGTCCGTGGATACAGGCTCATGCTAGCTTATACAACATTGTCTGGACTCCTGTATATTGAAATGAAAAGGCCAAAATTGCAATAGCTATTTCACCTATTGAAACTTAGATTTAGGGTTGAAAGGGGACTTTGCTACAGATGGAGGAATGCATGACGATATGAGAATATTAATAATACTGCTAATCCTACTTCCTTCTAATATAAATGCGAAAGTTTGTATCCTCTTCTCTCCTCCCACCTCCATGGGCCTCCGGCTACATACATACCGCATGAAACGCGACAACACAGCTGTACACTTTACGCCGGTCTCGTGTAAGCGAGAGGTACCTCCCCGGCCAGCCCAATTCAGCTGCATGCAATCATGCAGTGTGGTTACTACCTCTTACTAAAATATGCAGATATTATTTCTTTATTGTTAATATTATTTCTGTATTCTTGTATTTTTATTTGTTTTATTCGCGCCACTCCTATTCGGCTGCATGTAAGCATGCAGTGTGGCGCTACCTCTTGTCATCATAACCTGGACCCCATACCCATGGTTTAGTTGAAACCAACACGACAAAGGTATCTTTACACCATCACGTTCTAAAATGAAATATACCCATCGTATCATCGATAAGCCAACAGGAAAGTTTCCCACTATCAAAGTTCAACAAGTTCATAAGAAAAGCAAGTTAGCGGTCCATCGTGTTTGCCCAATATAATGGGTGGGATGTTTGCGCGGCGTGATTGATGCCGGCCACTTAATGGATCGATGTTGCTTCCAGCTCGCACTCGTCGCTGTATGTAGCCGAGAGGCTATAATAGTTTGCTGGCTTATTGGCAAAGAAAGTGTAATGTAATTTAGTTTTATTTTTATAGTAAGAGATAGTGCATGAATGTAGCTGAATTGGGCACGATCGGGGAGGTATATATGACCCTCTGATACGCCGGTATTGTATAAGCGAGAGGTACCTCCACGGTTGCTGCTGCATACATGCTAGGAACGTGGCTCTTACTGAATTGAGGTTGAGGAGTAAGGCGTGTAACGCATTTGTATACAAATGTACCTAGAACCTCTGTGGGGATGTCTATGGACGTCGGTAGTTATAAAAATGGCTCAGACTGCCCGTTTGCCCACCAATACTATAAAATAGGAGCGACAAGGGCTGTTAAAGATGATGATGATTATGTCAGTTCGGTCATAGGTCACAGATAGGTCCAGGGATCATCCTTTCCTAGGGCATACCTGGGTCATATCACAATGACAAGACGACGGAATACCGTGTGGTTTTAGTCGGTTCGGGTCCGACATAACCATCTCTTTCTTCTGGCCCCGAGTGTGAGATGGTACCCGAGGTGGTTTCCACACGTAAAAATAAAAAAAAAATAAAAAAAAAGGTCACAGATAGGACGCAATGTCAAAGAATACTTCTAGTAAATCTTTCATTAAAAGCAACTACCAAATTAATGAGATATTAAGTCTCTAGGCAAATAAAAATGTTTCACTTATTTACAAACAAGCAAAGTCTAGTCTAAGTAAATAGCGTTCTAATATTTATAAACACGTAAAGGTATTGGAGAAAGTCTATCTTGTAAGTGGTAAATATTAAATTATATATTAGCTGATACATTTGATATATATCAGCTGAGGTGTAGCGGTATGTTTGGGGCCAGGGATCAGGATGGGTACTTGACCCGCTTCCGACGACATAGTAAGGACAAATGCTGCCGGAAAGTCCCCATGGCAGAGAAGTTTGGCGTTTTCACCGAGGCCATCCCGTCACTGGAGGGATCCTGTTGCTTGCAGATCCAGAATTTTCCAATTATAGCGGCTGAAGGCATGGGCAGAAGAAGGCAGGGGTATAGAGAGGCCACCCAGGCTCATGGTTATCAAGTGTACTCGTATTCCCCCGAGTCAACAAAACTACATACCTCAAATGCCTGGGATTCTCCAAATATCTACGCAATTCATGACATTGCCTCATACAGAAACTACAATAACGCTTTCGGCTCTTATGAAATAAAAACACTACTGGTTGGTAAAACACAAATCTATCAACCAATTACACCATTGTCTTTGTTTAAAAAACAATAGTCGAAATGAGTCGGCGTTTGTTTATCGTGTGAAAATCGCCCAAACCACTCGGCAATCTGGGGCGGACTGGAGGCATGTAATTTAATACTTTCTACCGTTCTTAAACGTTGCATTCAGTGAAATAATTACACGGTGCGCGCCTATCTGACAGCGTGTTTGACGGCTCAATATTCAGGGTAATATTAGCCACAAACCGTAGTACAAATCCAATGTATCTCTTCTATTGCTTGTGGTTCTTATAGTTCTTCAAATAAAATATAAAAAATAAAATACACAAAAATAAGAACAAAGAATACATAAAGAAAACAAAAAAAAAGCAGAACAATAAAAGTGAAAAAGAAAACAGAATTAACATAATATTTTAGATAGCAGTGTATCTCACAAAAAGACCTCAGTATACGTTAGGAGCATACCTAACACTGATTTTCAGGCCTACCAAATAAATAATTTCTTTTCGCTTCGGCGGCAAACCAACCATGAGACAAAAAGAAACAAAAAAACAAAAATAAACAGTGCTCACACAAAAAAAAAACTACAACATGTATGAAATGAAATGACTGGCCATTGTTTCTTTTACTACATAAAAATCAAGTTAACATGAAAAAAATATTAGTTATTTCGTCAGTAATAAAAAGTGCGTCTAGCATTAGTGTTGGCTTATTTTTTTTTGAATCTGCATAACCTATATGCGAATGCATGGGGGTTATACAGACGCGTTGCCTTCTTCCTCCATCCTCCTTCACGGGCCACCGGATACTTACATACAGCTGTCACTTTATACCAGTATCGTGTAAGCGAGAGGTACTCTTACTAAAACTGTGAACCTAAAAAATATCATAAATAATTGTATGTAGTAATTAATAATAATAATAACATCCAAATAATCAAGAATTAATGACGATGGTAATCAAGTTTTGTCAATTTGCGAGGATACTTTAGCTAAAAAAGTTGAAATGACAATAATTTAATGAAACAAATATCCATTCAGAGGTCTCTTTAACGACTGCCGCTGCTACGGTCACTACATTGTACATAATAATATCATCAATGTTGCATAACAGTGTCAGGATAATGAGAATAAAGAATAATAAAAAATAAAATAATAAATGTATTAATTAATACATTTCTTATTTTAATTAATCAAAGATATATTATACCTATGAACTTGTATATTAATCTATACCCACGGAGTGTACGTTTTGTGTAGTTACTGTATCGGTATTCAGTAATAAAGCCCGGAGACGTTCCACAAAGCCGAACCCAGCCAATTATCTCTTAGTCCTCCATCGATACGAAATATATTCACGGTGTAGACGAGGCTTTACAATTGAAATGAAACAAAAGAAAGACGCCGACAAACGCAGGAGCCGCATATTTCGTGGGCAGTTTATGCAAATTAATTCATAATAAATATTTTGAAGCAGAGCCAACGAGCTGAACCGTTCGATCGTTATAAAAGCAATGTTATCGTGATATTGATTTGTTTTGATATCACAACACCAACTGGAGTTCCTTTGTCTTCACTACATAGTATAAAAAATGTCGCTATCCGCCGTCTGTGTGACTGTATGCTTAGATCTTTGAAATGACTCAACCAATTTCGATGGTTTTTTTAATAGATAAAGTGATTCAAGAGGAAGGTTTATATTATGTATAATAACTTCATTTTTGTACCAAGGTCGAAATCCACGCGGGCGAAGCTACGGGCGGTAACTAGTATAATTTGATTTCTGTATCTGTACTTAGTAATAAAATCAAATTGATTTGTCATTATGAGCACGCATTATAGCAATTTTAAAGAGGCACGCCACATAAATCCACGGAACAAAAGGAATCCTCAGCGACTAGTACTGGATGTGATACCTAGAACGGCATTGTACAGTAAGGCATATCACGTCATATTGTGTATTAAAGCGTATAATGCTATACCAGCCAACATAAAAGATCTGCCTTACAGAAAGTTTAAAAAAGAAATAATACAGTGGCTAAAACTTATAAACTACTATTCCATTAAGGAATTAATTAGTTAATGTATAAATATTGAGCGTTAAATATTGTATTTTTTAATTATGAATTATTATAATAAATTAACCTTTTTGACATTATTGATAAATGTAATTATTTAATTTTGACATTTTTTATTTAAATTGATATTTCTTTTAACTCCAATTATTTATTATTATGATATTATTGTTCAATTATAAATTAACTAACCACCTTAATTTTATGAAATTGTACCTTTTAGCTATCAGGACATATTTTATTAAGTCTTTTTTTATATATATATATTGACTTTATATACAATATTTGCATACTAATTAATTATAGTTAAAAGTGTTTGTAACACAATATTGTAAAAGCCAACACCTACTGTACCACTTTTACCGCAAATAAATAAATTGAATTGAATTGAATTGAATTGAGACAACAAGATCTAACTCAAGCGTAGACAGAGTTAAAGATCTGTCTACGAACTCAAGACTTTTTCGCGGTGTGAAATTTTTACTAAGCTGTTATTTTGTTTGCAAAGAGCGATTTCTGGTACCCTTATCACAATATAATAGGACGTGCGTATAAGTATAATATGATTACATATTTTTGTTATAGTATGGGAGATAGGGGCAAGCAAGCAGTCGGATTTATTTTCATCTTTACCGACTCACAGAGACATCCGCATAGAAGTTATATAGATGATTTGCCCTCCTTTTCCATAATGGGACACCGGAAACTTACACACCGCACGAAACACGACAGCACAGCCGTCACTTTACTACCATCGTCTGAAAGAGACGCACGAGCTGTCGTCCCTCTCGCTTACACAATACCGGGGAAACCTCTTACTAATATGTTGAATATGTTTTATTTATGTAAATGTGTTTATTTCTTCCGTTTATGGTTAATTAATTATTCATATAACAGAATTGTGGCGCCAAACTTCCAAATAAAAAATTAATATTCAATATCACAGTCACGATATTGACCTACTCTTGGTGAGCTTTTAGAATTACGGATAAATAAATACTTATAAGATATTTATTGAGAATATAATTATTCTCAATAAATATTTTATAGTTGAGTAATTTAATTTCGCTTTTTGGTATAATTTGTTTCTAAAGTTTTGTTTTCGGGGACTAAATTTTGAGTTTTTAGTATTGCTAGTTTATATGTTATGGAAGAAATCGAAGTTCGTACGTATTAGGAGACGAAAAAGTGTATTTGAAGTACATGAGGGGGTTCTAAAATTCAAGACATGCTCAGAGAAAAGAGACATATTCGCATGCTATTTCATCTTAATTACTTGCGATTAGGATCCCTTCCAACTCAAAATAGGAGATTCAAATGAGTCCGTTAATATTAACGATTAACAAGCAGTTGTTTATTGTCGAGCACTACAACCAAAACTGGTGTTCTTCTCGAGGCAAACGTTCTAAGCACCATTGCCGCGGCCATTTTAGCAAACGCGCGCTGTCCACGACGTCAGAGTTAGGGGAGGATGCGCCATAATAATAATATTAAAATAAGCTATTACAAACTTTCTCAGGATGATCCTGTCCCATCTGTGGAAGGGTATGCATCCCTATATAACCTGAAACTTTGTCTGCCTATGACCACTCATATCACTCTGATGAACAATAAAATGATGTATAAAAAAACATCCAGAAATGAACTAACATCCTCGTGTACTTTCGAAAACATGTTCTAGAGATTTACTAACAAAAAGACTGACGCTTAACACAAAACTAAATCACAGAAATAATTCAATAAAAATACTTCACAAAGCTTCACCCTTGTCAAGTCCCGTCTCTATTTGCGGGTTGTTTGTACAAGTTTGCTGCAATAACAGTCTTCGGTGGCTCTTTTGAGCCGTGACAATGTCAAAGGATTCGCGAGATATGTCCGAGCAGCTGCGATCGCGTCCTCCTAGTGTGTGGCTAGGGTTGCCAGGCCCAAAAATCAAAAAGCCGGACAAAATCAAATTTAGCCGGAAACTTTGGCCCTGAAAGCTTGACCCACTCGGTTTTTAAAGAACAAATATGGTGATTTTGTCTTATGTCGTATATTGGTTAGGTTGAAAACCGGCGCTAGGTACCATGAATCGCATGACTACCTAGCTTATGCCGAACTTAACCAATATGGCACAGCCTAAAGGCATTATTATTTGTGACCAAATAAATATTTCTTTCTTTCTTTCTTTCTTTATGCACTTATTGTTATTATTTTTTTGGGACTTACTCTAAGAATAATTAGGTTAGTATCAATAATTGTTGATAAACTCGTCGAAAGCCTAACAATATCCGGATAAGCCGGACTTGTATACATTTGGCCTGACACAGTTGTAAACATCCGGACATGTCCTTCCAAATTCTGACACCTGGTAACCCTAGGCGTATACAGACGTAAATTATGTTTTGTTTTGTACAATGTGTTATGTTGAATGACCTATATGTGAATAATAGATTCTTTCTCTCGGCCAGATAATAATAGTACAACCTATTAATCGCAATAAGTCCGGTTTGCCTTCTCCCATTAGTCTGGGAAAGAAGGGGGGGTCTGTCCCCCTATCGACCACAAGTACAGAGGTTCGACGCTCCAGGTGAGTTCACCTCTCATATCGATGAAGCTGCACTGAGCGTAATTTCTATCTAAAAAAAAAAAAAAGATTCTTTTTAACACGCTTTTATAAACTTCGCCTGTATCACGGAATCTTTGAATTAAATTAAAATCAAAGTACAACAAATATCTTGAGGTATTTAAATTATTTGAAACTAGCTGGTGCCTGCAACTTCGTTCGCATAGCGTAGTAATATTACCTATAACAAAAGTGATTTGTTATTGTTTGCTTGCAGTGTGCCGAAATTCCGATTTCCCGTAGGAATGAGCGATTTTGTCACAGTAAACAGTATTTTGATGTTGACCAGGCTTAGTATATATACATTATACACTACAAAAAGTTTCATTCGAATCCGTCTAGTAGTTTGGGAGATTAGCCTGGACAAACAGACAAACAGACAGACAAAAAATTAAAAAGTATTGAAAAGAGTTTTAATACTATTTTAACATCGCCCCCAATTAGTTTTTCGTATAATATATACTCAACGCGTAAATTTGGATCCCGTGGTAAATCGAAAATCATCCCATGACATCCCATTGGAACATTTTTTCGGGATATAAACTATCCTGTGAACGAAACGTGTTAAACCAAGTTACTATGTGTGTGCAAATTTCATGAAAATGGGTTTTGCAGTTTTTGCGTGAAGGAGTAACAAACTAACAAACAAATTAACAATCATACAATCTTTCGCATTTATAATATTAGTAGGATATGTATAGATTTTGTATAGATATAAAAATCGATAACAATACAACAATATAATAACTTGCTATGTCCTTCGGTTTTACTCACGTAAAATCTGTTTTTAATTCATCTGTATATCCAGATGTA
>LUGF01027614.1:266922-277020 GCA_001625245.1 Calycopis cecrops | reverse complement strand
CTAACAAACAAATTAACAATCACATAATCTGTAGCATTTATAATATTAGTAGGATATGTATATATTTTGTATAGATATAAAAATCGATAACAATACAACAATATAATAACTTGCTATGTCCTTCGGTTTTACTCACGTAAAATCTGTTTTTAATTCATCTGTGTATCCAGATGTATGCCAGAACCTATTTATATGATATACTTATATTGTATCTTATATTACACATATCATTTTTATTCTATTGTTATAGCTAAACTTTAGTTTATATATAGTATAAACAAATAAATAAATACTAAACATTAGAGGCTACGTTAGCACGCTATAGGAGATGCCTATGTCTAACAATGGACTGCAATAGGCTGATGATGATAATGGTGATGACGAAATAAGCAAGCCGTCAATTTGTTTAAATAAATAATGCAGATTTGCAAAGTGACGAATTTTTCGTACCTATATATTAATTTATTTTTTTTTATGATATAGGGGGGCAAACGAGCAGTCGGGGACATTTTCGTGACCACCGACGCCCATAGACATCCGCATAGACTATAGAGGCTATACAGATGCGCTGCCCTCCTTTCTCCTCCCACCTCCATGGGCCACCGGCTACTTACACACCGCACGAAACGCGACAGCACAGCTGTCACTTCACGCCGGTCTCGTGTAAGCGAGAGGTACCTCCCCGGTCGTGCCGGCCCAATTCGGCTGCATGCAAGCATGCAGTGTGGCACTACCTCTTTATATAAACAGTACTTTTTAAAAAATAGCGATGAAATCTTTGTAGCGTTTTTGTTAAAATTGTCCATTCATCAACATTTAGCGTAGTCTTTAATAATAACCGAAAGAAATAACAGCGCAATATTTATTTTAAACCTTCGAATATTATAAATACATTGAAATGTTAGTGTATTTTAAATAAAATAACGAGCAATTTTCCTTGGTGAGGCATTAAGCGGTAAAGCCTGGTGTACACTACACTAATTGCTCACGACTACTCGCACAGCTTTATACATATTGGGGTACAGACTAGCCGTCGATGACTGTTGATGACTACCACGATCATAGACACCCGCGAAATATAAACCACGGAGACTTCTAGGGAGCATCTTAGTAAAATGTAAATCTTTCCAAGGCCAAGAAAATACTGACGAGTTCTGACAATGCATATGTTTATAGACGCAAGTATGTGTTTATCAATAATCTCACACTATTTGTTGGTTCCCTTCAATAGAAAATATGAGAACGTCTTGAAAATTTGAACTTGAAAAAAGATATGCTCGTAAAAACACAAGAAAAAGCCTTGAATTATCTTTTCATTACTTAATAAGGTCTTTCGCTGTTTCTGTCTCTACATACCACCGGGTCGTCCGCGGTTAGGTCCCGTCCTATCCCTATCTCAGGTCCCATTATATTGTAGAGATTAAATTTTGGTGCTAGGTAAGTAAAACCTTTTCTGAAATCATTCTAGCGCACGCTTTATCTTGCCTTTTGTACAATGAATTTTATTTCTTAAATTTAAAGTTTAGGCATAAATTAATCATTGTAAAGTTATGAATAAATATAACTTACTAACTAACTTACATTTTGTGTGAATTGGTGGAAATTATTTCAATTAGGCAATTAATGAAATATTTGTTAATTATTTTTAATGCAAATTAGATTAATTATTAATTAACAATTTAATTTGAGATTATAATTATCACAGGAGGATACATGTACACGTAGCTCGATTCAATAATAATTTATATGGCTGGTCCTAGTCTTCAATGATCCACTTGGAACTCTTTTGGTCAGAAGATTGACACAATATTGATTTCTAAATACCGATTGGAGCAGTGAATCGCAAGATGGTATGTCGCACGAGTAACGCCAGAGGAGGCGGGTTCGAATACCGCCCAGGTTACAAACTTTCATGTAAGTGTTATGAAAATGAAATTTTATGATGAAATCTTTAATATAATATACTATTTTTTTTATATTAAATGTTGTACATGTAATACAAGTAGGTTTTTACGGCACGTACTTAACACAAGGCTCCACAGATTAATATTTAAATAACAAATCAGTGGACTTGCGCGATGATTGCTCATTCCATTTTACTCACATCCATAAAAGAGATGTCCGTGATGGGCGTGGAGTAAATAATATTACTCAATATCTTTATAGGTCTCCCTGCAATTGTAACCGATCTCAGCCTTCTTGGCTGAGATCAGCAACCACCAAGCAATAGGTTATAATAATATCTTTTTTGCATCAGTATTCGAATGGTAAACCAAAATTGGCATCACCTGACAAAAAGCCCTACCTGCCTGCGGACATCCGCATGTGAATATGAAATTGTAGGATATGAATATGCGAATTGCAAATAGTAGGATGCTCTTCCTGCTGTACCCCATTGTATATCACAACCGTAATTTCTTACCGGTGTAATGTAAGATTTGAGACATAAAACACCCCTACTTAAACTACATATTCAACATGAGTATTATTGAACTTTATTGAATAAATGTGAGGAGTAAAATAATGAAAAACAATAACGACAACAAAAGCAACCAGATCAATAACATCTTCAAGCCAGTATCCTAACGGGATCGGCAGAGCGCACAGAATGCCACATATACGATCCCTACGCAATTGCTTTACGTCCTCTATATTCATCACTGGCGGACGCCCGCAACTTCGTTTAGAGAATTCATTTTTTACATCAGTCGGTTAAAAAGTAGTCTATAACCTTCCTCGCTAAAAGGACTAATTAATACTGAAAGAATTTTTCAAATTGGACCCGTAGTTACAGAGATTAGCGCGTTCAAACAAACAAACTCTTCAGCTTTATATTATTATAGAGATTCTCTTCATATGCGGTCTCGCTCTTCTCCGTCCCTCTGGCTATGGTAATAATAGTTCAATTAGCTATTACAAACTATCTCATATCATGATGCATCTCTTCTGTCTGCGGGAGAGAAGGTGGTCGGTCCGGCTTCCTAACCATAGTCTCGTAGCTCGATGAACTTGTAGGTATGTATTGGGCTTTTCTTTGCTTCCACAGCATAAGTTTAGGTTCGAGAATAAACGTCTTCGTACACACACGCCAGTTGCGAAGAGTTTTGAAGTAAACCATTGATGCTCAGCGACTTTGCTTATATCTTTTAATAATGAAAGTTATTAATGAGGAGGAAAGTCCAATTACGTATCGCAACTGAAACACACAGTAAGAGGTAGTACCACTGCTTACTTGCATGCAGCCGAATTGGGCCGGCACGACTAGGTTATTGCTTACATGAGACTGGCTTAAAGTGACAGCTGTGCTGTCGCGTTTCGTGCGGTGTGTAAGTGGCCGGTGGCCCATGGAGGTGGGAGGAGAAAGGAGGGCAGCGCATCTGTACAGCCACTATGCGGATGCCTATGGGCGTCTGTAGTCATGAAAATGGTTCTGACTGCACATTTGCTTTCCTATACCATAAAAAAACAGTTTTTTTTTACGCCATGCCCTGTGTTTGATGAAGAACAGTGTGTGCACAGCCTAAAGCGTTCGTGTCGTAGGTACTCTATATTCCGCGCGGTGAAAATTAGATGGTAAATTAATGGTGGCTTTTCAATTGTTCAACAACTCGTGAAGGGGAATAACAGGTACTCAAGAGCATTATTATAGCAATTAAGAACAAACTACCAGCAAACAACAGCGACACCGATCCTATGGTCCGTTACGTTTGTTGTTTATTGGTTCGTTGTATATTTGTGATTTTATGTCACTTTGTTTTTCATTTAAGTAATAGAATTTATAAAAGTCTCGTGAAAGAAGAGTCGGTGTATCGAGCTGTTACATAAGGATAAGTACCTATATAAGTAGTATGTTTAACAGGGGTGTGCAGAGATATAACAAGATATAGTGCCAATCCGCATTGGGTCATCACGAACGGGTAGTACTTAGGTACCTCTCGCTCACAGGGTACTTTAAAGTTACTACTATGTCACATTAAGGCACTGGCATAATTTCCGGTAACACACAGCAGAGATAGGCGGCATCAGGGCAACGTCTGTGTATATGCTCATAGTATGAGTGAGAGAGAGAGCCGGACTTAAAAAAAAAAAGGAAAAAAAAAATTTTTGGCACCAGATGACTTCGACTGCCCTATAATACTATCAAAAAAAAACCTGCGCGGTTTTTTTTCATTGCCTACCGGCAACAGCCACTGTATGTTCTTCTACAAATAAAAAAAATATTAATGTTCTTAATTAGCATTTAAAATAAGAACATGAAAAATTTTGAATTCAATTTTTACTAAAAAAAAAGCTGATTTATTGTCACTAGCCAGGTGTATATTATAGCCACATGGCTATATTAATGTTGTTCATTTGAGGATTTGAGGTCAATTATCATCAATGAAAGCCAAGACCTGTCCCTAGAACTTCATCCATGTCAAGTTGGTTACTCCACGTATAGAGATATCTCACTTAGTAGGTAAATAGTCTGCAATTACTACGTCTTCCCAGACCCACTTACCACTACCTCCCGAATATTATTTGGCCTAAGTAAGATTACCTATACCTGATACAAATTAAATAAATTGTGACTGGTCACATCATTACCATCAACCAGAAGATGGCTACTGTTGGACATATGCCTCCCCCATAGAAAGCCATTGGTCACGGTTACGATCCACTTGCATCAAGCGGCTCCCACCACGTTACACATATCCGCCCACATACAAGCCACATAAAAGGAAACGCAAAATGAAATAACGTCAATCGAATCAGTCGCTGGTTCTACTAAAACACCTGTTTGGTGTAGTAATGAAGCCGTCAAAATGATAAGTATAGAGCAAATCATAGGAACTCACTCCGATGCCTTCAAGACAACGGCTTATTAAAAAATGTATGGACTTCTTTCCACAGGTGTGTTTGTATAATTAATAATTTTACTTTGAAAAGATAAAAGGCAACACGGCGTATCCGTTGGACCTGTCCACGCTATATAATTTATAAAGTCGTGCCATAGACGTAATACAAATATTAGATAAGGTGACTGAAATTATTGCAACGTTTTCTGAGAATAGTAACAGTATAAGCTTTCATAAGGAACTGACATATAAAAGTTGAAATAAATCTTTATTACATTGATGTATTTTTTGTTATTCCTTGCCCAGCACTTCTCTTATTATTTAATTCAATTAATTGGTATAAATAGAGCACGGTATAGTCCGGTCAATTTAGACATAAAAAAGTGATAAAATAACAATAATTCCCGGAAAGTCAAATTTTGGTGGAGACCTATAGTTTGCCATTACAAATCAAGTTTTAAAAGTCCCCATCGATCCTATGTGTGCTTAAAAAGTTATTCGAGGTCAAAGGTCAAAATTTGAGGTTTTTTGGATTTTGCTTGAAAACGGTAAGTTTTATCAAAAAAAACTTTAAACCAAAGTTGTAGATCTTAAAATTATCTACAAACATGGTATCAATGATTTTTTCCTAACAGTTACCATTCCTGAGATATCGCGATTCTAAGAGTCATATTATACATGATATGCACATATAAGCCACGTATATACATATTAGGCACTTAATACAAGTATAAATACTTATTTGTGTGTCTTTTATAGATATTATACTATCCTAAAAACATTTATTCAAATGGTAGTCAGTCCCTAACTGAATTTCCTCTATGCACGGCTTGAAAAACATCGGGCTATTCTATTGTCCGTAGTTTTACAAGGACCGACATCCGTTATGTGAAACATATGACTATTCTATGACTATTATATGACTATTATATGACTCTTATATGACTCTTAGAATCGCGATATCTCAGGAATGGTAATTGTTAGGAAAAAAATCATTGATACCATTTTTGTAGATAATTTTAAGATCTACAACTTTGTTTTTAAGTTTTTTTTGATAAAACTTACATGGTTTTATCATTTTTATCATCAAGCAAAATCCAAAAAACCTCAAATTTTGACCTTTGACCTCGAATAACTTTTTAAGCACACATAGGATCGATGGGGACTTTTAAAACTTGATTTGTAATGGCAAACTATAGGTCTCCACCAAAATTTGGCTTTCCGGGAATTTTTGTTATTTCATATGTCTATATTGACCGGACTATTATAGGACAATATTACGCTTTGACCCTAGCACTTACACTTGACGCGTCTATCTTCATCTCTATATCGTATTTCATATTGATTTTTCAAACTACTAATAAGTTAACCCTGCAAAAAGTACCGTACTGCATTAAAAATAGAATAAAAGAAACGCACTCTAAAATATGTTTATACTTATATTCATATTTTCAAATAACTGAAATAGTGTATCAAAACAAACAATCACTGTAGCTCGAATGTCTTTAAACGTAATGTCTATTATAATACATCAACGCTCTTCTCACTTCCAGGTACCCATTTCGTTACACATTAACTCCCTCAATTCAAACAGAGCAGGTTGACAACGGACAAATAAAAAAGTCTGTTTATATGTGCTACGTGACCCATAAAATTCCCATCTCACTTTTCGGCCGTCTCCTCTTTATCGCTTCATATTATTTGCCACGTTTAAATAGATATAAGTGTGGGGTTTGATGTAAATGTATTTTCATCGAGTGCCGTTGACTGGTATGATACCTAGCTGGGATTATACATATTTCTTGGTGGACTTGGCACATAGTACTAGGCCTTTTTTAAGTTGGGAACAACCACGGAATGGGCTTTATGATGCATGCTCATGCCAAAGGCATCCGCTTCTTTATCCAGACGTGTTTCCCCCCTTTTGTTCTCCCCCTAAAATGGGCCGACGGAATGTCAAAGACGTAATAAAATGCGATAGCACAGTTGACACGTTGCAGCAGTATTATGTGGGCGAACCAACACCCTGGTCGTGCCGGCCCAGTTCGGATACTTACTTGATACCTTTGCTATCCTAAGTACGATAGAGACCAGAGGTCAAGACAGCAGAAGTTATGTAGTACCTTCGCAGTACTCGTACTCGTACAGCTGTCTTCATCGGAGCTGATCAGCCACATCGTTGAAGTCCAGGCTTGCAGCCTCTCAGTTCGAAGTATGTTATCCCAGCGATTACTGAACATGCTAAATCAGGAAAAAACTTATGATGATTTAGGTTATAGGGTTGCTAATAATAAAATGGCTAGTAAGACGTGGTAAATAGTGATCTTCTCGTGCCGATGCATAAAGGATCCAAGATGCAGGATATCGGCTGTCCTAGCCACATTGAAAGAGGTAGGTAACGATTGTCAGGAAAACTATTAAGTATAATTATTCAGACGTAGATATCTATGACTAGGATTCTGAATCGTGTTCTGTAATACTTTTAAATGTACTCGTATTTACTATTTAAATGAGTACTATCTACTGATCTAGGGGCTGATCTAGCAGAATCAACCCCCTTTTTAGAGGAACAACTACAAAATCTTATAAAGGACTGGGTTGTCACCGAGGTAATGTTTCTAGCAGATCCGAAACACTTCACACGCATTGAATCCCACGCTGGTTGGTGCATAATTACATTTCCCCGCGAAACCAAAATTCCAATCTTAATTCTCATATCTAATTATCCTCTCAATGTTAGACATAATTAGCGCCATCTATGCGAAATTGAGACCACGCTAGCATTTAAATGGGTTCATTGAAATATCCTTATACAATTCAGTTACGACAGTCTTCTGAGTGACAATTTAATGAAGTGTTCAATATGTAATTGTTGAAGAGGTTATTAAAAGTTCACAAATAATGAATGAGCGCTTGATGAAGCCTTTCGCAACTTTGTGTCAGAGTCATCAGTTTAGAAATAGAGAAGTCTTTATTAACCATAATATTTGTATAATAGTTTTAATCACATCATTTCGTATGGCTCAGCTTGGCATTTCGCAACCATTTTTTCGGCTTCTGCATCCATCTACCATAGTTTTAATATTTTACCAGTGATACCAGTGATCAGTAAGAGGTGCGCGGTACATTGCCGTCAAATGGAGCAGCACGACCGGGGAAACAGCTCGTGCTCACATGGTAGAGAACAAAGATAAGATATCACGTGATTGTTGTGTTTAGGTGTCTCCTAACCTCAATCCAAATGAGCCTATTATTTGAATAATTGAGGATGGAAGGAATGTTGTCCACATAAGGCGATTGTCTATGGGCGTTAATAGTTACCAAAAAGATCTGATTTCTAGTTTGCTCTCTTATACTGTAAAAATATATCATATTGATACATCATGTAAAAAAATATTCAGTGTCATTAATTACAGAGTATAAATCAGGTTATGGCAAGTTATCATGAACACCTACTTATATTGTGTTATACCTATCCTCTTTCAATCGATAGACTGTCTCGATTAGCCAAAGATTTGTTATATAATTTACTTTATCTACACTAATGTTGTAACATTCTACTTATGTTTCCAATACTTGACTTATAATGACTACTGTTATAGCTCAGACAACAAAAAACTCAATTTAAGAAATTTGACATGATGTTATAATATCCAAATCGATATCGTAAAATCTCATTATAACACTGTGTGAGAGCGAGAGGGAGAGAAAAATGGTGAGACAGACGTATGTCAAAATCCTGAACAGCGCGCGCTTGCTCCTGATTGGCCCAGCGCGCGCTGCAATGTCAACTGTCATTAGCATATGCCGACAGTCGGCAATCGACGCCCAAGGTATTAATTGATTAATTCTATTAGTCAGTATTAGCGAAAATCAAATAGTTTTAGAATTAATATTATAAAATAAATACATATTATTATATAAAAGTTGAACAGACCAGATACTGTAAAGTTAAATATTACAAAATATTGATATATTGTATTAGAGTAAACAACGAAGTTTTGTGTTTAATATTATGTATAACAACTTGAATATGTTTTAGCAAATTTTAGTGTTAATACCGGTGTGGACATGTGTTATTAAGATAATCTTAATGTTTGTACCATAACTTAATCAAGTGTTTGTGTCCTGTGGAAGAGCGGAGAATCCCACTACAGGTATTTATTTACTTAAAGGGTTTTCTCCAAACATTGTATTAGGCACTTAAGTTTTGCTCAAAGAAATAAATAACTTATTATTATTATTATTATTATTATTAGTGAAGATAAAGTAGTGTATGCAACTGCATATAACACGGGTATTAAAACACTTGTTAACTATTTTGAAACTCGCTATCGCTCGTTTCAAAAATTCCACTCGTGTTTTAATACCCTTCTTTATATGACAGTTGCATAAACTACTATTATAATACATATTTTTAGTTTACGATATCATTCTTTATATCCTTCATATACGATCAAAGTTTCAATATAGGTCTAAATTTAACACTCAGGACTAGTTAAACTTGTAAAAATTCTTAATTAACGTGTTTCATGATTATCATTAAGCTGTGCTCCTTGGCTCCCATTCTGCCTTCCCCTTCAATGGGTCACCGTACGTAATTACTTAATAAGTATATATTTAATTTTCAGAAAACACTAATTAAGTAACCTTTTTGATTAGAATCAAGATAATCGCAGAGTACTTCTAATGTTAATCGGCTTTAAATAAAGTTTTAATCACCCCTCTGAGAGAGAAAAGACTGACATTTTTTGCTACTAGCGTTTGATTAGATAAATTCGCACCCGCTAGTCTAAAATTAATTGTCTGACACTAGCTGTAACCCGCAATATGACTTCACCTTCCTCCCCTCCCAGCTTCTATATCACCCCTAGAAGTTGGAGTTTTAAAAATCCCAACTCAGAAACCTTCGTGGCCTCATGCACAAAAACTTTGCTAGAGAACATCACATAACCAAATATATACTATGACGACCAGGCTGGCCGCAGTACTATAGGGCTCGGATAAGCGAAACATGTTGCGCCGAGGGTCGCCGGTTCGAGTCCCGCCTAGCTCATGGATCTATGTTTTATATGTACTTCTATAATAAAAATCCTAAATACGAGTATAAAAAATTTCTTAAATTTATAAAACATATTAAATATTATCTAGTAATTATCTACTATCTACTCGTTTCATCGTCCTTACGGTACTTAGCACGGGGCTAGGCTAACGTGGTGTGTTAAGTCCACAGATATTATTATTATCATATTATAGTTTA
>LUGF01027614.1:240612-264456 GCA_001625245.1 Calycopis cecrops | reverse complement strand
AACCTTCGTGGCCTTATGCACAAAAGCTTTGCTAGAGAACATCACATGATCAAATGTATACTATGACGACCAGGCTGGCGCGGGCGCAGTGGTACTGGGCTCGGATAAGAGAAGCAAGTTGCGCCAAGAGTCGCAGGTTCGAATCCCGCCTGGCTCATGGACGTTTATCTATGTATTATTTGTATTTCTATATTAAAAATCTTAAATATACAAAAATTCTTAAATTTATAAACATATTTAATATATTTCCATTATCTAGTACCTACCTACCCGTTTCACAAGTCTAGGTACTTAGCACAGGGCTAGGTTAACGTGGTATGTCAGTCCACAGAAATTATTATTATATATTATAGTTTACTATTCTATTCAAATGAAAAACACAAATCGTCATTTTTGTATATATGGTTTATGATAGTCCTTGCTTAACATTAAGGCTAGCCAGTAATGTTCAGTAGTTAAATTCGTTGCCGCAGAATGTATTTGACAACTATAAAAAGTATTGAGCAGTCCTGGTAGAAATTTTTAAAAACCCAACCTAAATGACATACCGCCAGCTTTATTAGGGTATTGTTACAAATAGATAATCTATAATTTAATATTTTCATCAAATTTAGAAGGAAAAAACTGAAACTTATATCTTCTATTTGTTTTTGGCTATGATAGTTATAGGTATTAGGTATAGGTACTAAATTTTAATTTTTTGGTCTGAACTTTGAAGTCTTCTTTCACATACCTGTACCGAAAACCCAAAGACGATGTTTATTGGAATAACATAGCTACATTTTCTTACTTGGCAAATTTTATGATTATAGGCCAGCAAAAACTACCTTCTAGGTTTTCTTGTAGACAGACATCAAAGTCCTATAGGGTTCCGTTTTTGTTTACAGCACGGGACCCTAAATTCAAAGTCATTTTTCAAAATAGTGAAATTCTTTACAGAATTACGAGCCGCGACAATACTTACCCCTCGTAGCATCTTGAACAACAGAACAATGAGCATGCGAATGGTTATGAGTCATTGTCGGTCCCCGGTTGTCGTAAAAAGATAGTAAACTTAAAGAATCCGTTATAATAAACACCTCCTGTCTTTGTGTTTTAAAATAGAATACATAATTCCTATTTTATTTTATGGAGAGAAGTGCCAATTTAATAGACTACTTGCTTATGACTCACAGTCGAAAAGTCACTTTATCAAATCAGTATTGTGGTGGGGACTTAGCTTTTATTCCTATAATAACGCAAAGGAAAAATATTATCTAATAATGATGGTGTGAACTGTTAAAAAGGCTGAATTAACAGGTCATAGCTGATGGTTAGCAGGAGCCACATTCAGATGGTTGACTGCCATTTCGTTGACTTCTTACATTATTATTACAGACAAACTTCATCTAAGTCTTAATCAAATTACTCGGCTTCTATTTTCGAGCGTCATTGTATAAGTACCCTTTATCGTCTATCAAACACTGAAGGAAATATTCAAGTCCATTACAGCAGCTGCTTATCCCTAGTTTAAAGCTTTCTACCAAACCGACAAACATTAGCATTACAATATTACGATATGATAAATAAATAGATAAATAATCACCACTACTTGTTTTTTTTTTAACATAGAAGTTGAATTATTCTAAATATTGATTGCTGTCCAGACGTGACTATGATCTTCATACATTATATTATATTATAATGTATGAAGATCAACGTTTATTAAGGATTTTAGTTAATATCAACTTACAACTTATTCTTTCTTGATCAATACATTGAATATAATAATTGATATTACAGAGTATGATGAAAGTTTATAATGCAAACAAGAAGAAAGTTGCTGAATACATATGAAATTATTATACAGATTAAATTATGCGACTTCCTACGATTGTATATAATTATAGGTCGTGCTTGTGACTGGAAAATCTGATAATCCAAATATTATCCAAGTTTCACTTTTAAAATCCACCATAACATTTAGAAAATATAATTAAACTGTTCAATCTGCATGTCATCTATTATGTAACACAATTAAGCATCATGTACAATTACCTACTTCACTCGGTACAAATGTTACATTATTTCGTAGGTTAATATATAACTTTGTAATTGGTACATTTGAAACAATTATAGAGTTTTTAATAAAATAATATATTGTTTTATTATTACTTAGGTGCTACAAGTAAAAATAATATATTTTAGTATGATAAAAAGCAGCCCTAGACTTGAATACACAGATATACTTCCACATTTAAGTATAGAAAGAGGCCTAGAATTTCCAACATGTTCCTAATAGGAGCAAGGCTAATCGTTGTGATGGTGGAAAGTTTGTATTTCACGCAACCATTAAAATTGACGTAACTGGCAGTGTTTTTATAAACTCAGTTAAAAGCACCGTATTTTGAACAGTCATCGAACATTATAGGTGCTGTAAAAGTTAACTTTAAGTTAATCATTGATAAAATCTTGTTCTTTTTTTGTTATAATAACAGGTAACCCGCGGTTCTTTTGTAGATTGAATAAAATATTAATTTAAAATTCAGCAGGCGCCCTTACCTTGTTATTTTGATATGAATTTCCTCAGATAACCCGAGCATTCCAAGCACGTCCACTCTGGTGTTCTTTATCAGATTTCAGACTCGTTCTTATCTTTAACTCTACTTACGTTGCATGACTTAGCTCTTTAATTGAAGCCACTTATACTAATCGGCTAGAAGTTTAAGAAAAACGATAGATTACAATGCACAAATTAAAAGAAAGATGAAACATTGTCAAGAAAGTAAGGATAAAATAAAAATAAACGTATGCAAAAATTATCACAATGGCTTTATTAAAGTATATAAATATGTAGTCGTAATTTAATATGGACATTTATTTACACAGTATATACAAATTCACATAATCTACAGCAGTCTTATAGAAGTTATTTACACCAACATTACAAAACGAACATCACCATATTCCGAAATTACAAAAATAGAATAATTAATAATTATTTGGTAAAGCATTGCAGCTGATACAATTTACACAAGAAGCTTTGACTAAAATATTTACGTTTAGAAGCGTTAGACTAGACGAAATAAGCTTGACCTGAACGCTGGGTATCAATTAGAGGAGGGGGTGGCGGCCATTGCCTAAAATCCCGTCGTCTATTATGATTTCCGCCTATTTCTAATGAAGAATAGTCTGAATCTATAGATGAATATATATGATCTGAAGGGGGTCTCCCATCAGGGGCGTATATAGGTTGAGGTTGTGGAGGTCGATTTTGAATAAATTCCGGAACTTCATTATTAATATTGCCTCTATCGCTAATCTTTTCCGTAAAAGAAAATGATCTCATCGTCCCTCTCTGCATATTACTTCGCATTGTATACGAATTTATATTATTTTTATAACTAGAAGGTTTCTTTGATTTATATCGTCTATCTGGCATCGAATATTTTAGCGTATCCCAAAACTTCTTTTGGCCCCATCTTATTCTTGCACTCGTTTTCAAATATGTTCTCAAATCTGGGTCACACGCAATATCAGGCAGTATTGCACTATCTTCTACAATCAGTAGAGGGCAAAACCTCGATTTAAGTATTTCGTGTAGCCCTTGACGGAATTCAAAGCGGGACCATTCTGTCTCTAGGAAATTTCTAGTAAGCACTAGAATAATACGTTTGGAAGCTTCAACGGCTTCGGGTAGTGGTAAAGTACATTGCATGTAAGCAACTCCGTGTTGCGGAATATCTCTATAATGTAAGCATAGATGGTAAGGAGGGCTTCCATTTTCCAGCTCAGCAGCTAAAGTTTGAATCACAAAATCGTCATCCTTCGGGCTGTAGCATATATAAGCGTCATATAATTTGTCAGTGTCGTCGTACGCTCCAGCGAATGGGAACAACCTTACTCCACAAGTCGAATAAAGCCATATACGAATTGTGTTCCTAAATAAGAAAGTCACTAGGGTGACGAGGATAATGAGCATGAACCCAGTAAATGTTGTTACCATTACAGGCATATAATCTGAGCCAATCATGTTATCTGTAACTGTATCGCCCGCATAATAATCACTACATATTGTACCGTTAAGATTCAGTTCCCTCTTTTGCGGCGTACGGCTACCCGAGTTCCAACATTTAATATCGGTTATATCTTTAATGATGTGAACATTATCAGATATATAAGATGTAAGCTTTTGCAAATATCTACATTTGCAAGACCACATATTGTTACCAATCATAATACTTTTTAAATTTGTATTGGCTGATAAACTCCATAGCGAATAATCGACTAACCTATTACCATCTAAACGTAATACTTTTAAGTGGCGTAAATTTGAAAATGTAGAATTATGAATAAAAGTAATAAAATTATCTTGCAAATAGAGCTCATTTATCTGCGTCAGATGTTCAAATTCGAAGCCATTAAGATGTCTCAACTTATTATTACCGAGATGTAATAGTATTAGAGAAGACAAGCCCGCAAACGTTTTGTTATGTATATTTTCAACTTCACTTGAATTAACATACAGGGATCTCATATTTTTCCTCCCTATAAACGCATAATTTTGCAATTCTTTAAAGTCGTTTCCATCTAAATATACCTCGGTAGCATCCATAGGTACTTTTTCTGGTATGTCGCTTGCTTTCTGATTAGAACAATCTACAACATTCGTATGCCATGTCGGATCATGGTAACATGAACAGTTATTCGGGCAAGTCATTTGACAATCACAAGCAACATAATCACAACAATGACATAATGTAAAACAATGTGTTTCATAATTGCAAAGAAAGTCCGTGGACTTCAAATTGTTTAGGGGTATATGGGTCACTCCCCTAGTGTGAGTCATTTTACATAAAACATTCTCTAGATCCATTATTCTAGGATGCTGTCTCATTGCCGTCATATTATTTATTAAAGGCAGCCATTCCATGGAACAATCACATTCAAAAGGGTTCCCTCCTATATAGAACTCTGGTAATGACTTGTTTAGGGGGACTGAAGATAACCGGAGGCTGTTGATATCTAAATGAGATATCTCATTTGCATAAATATCAACTCTTGTAAGATTGCTTTTTTGCATAAACGTATTAACTTGAATATTATTAATATGATTATTATTGATAAATAGCAGCTCTACGCTATTTGGAATGGCTAAAGGGGATATTTCAATAATACGGTTATGGCTTACATCCAAGGTTTTTATACGGATCTCATCTTGAAGCTTATAATAGTTGCCTAAGTGTTCTATAAAATTTCCATGTATATCCAGCCATTTTAAATTGCTCGGAATAAAAGCGTAGTCAAACCACACCAGATGATTTTCGGAGAGATTAAGCCAAAGCAAGCTTAGCAGAGTTGAAAATATTCCATTCAGATCAGATATAAAGTTACCGTCTAGTCTTATAGCCTCTAATTGCTTATTACGCTGAAAACTACCTCTTTCTATGGCTTGTATTTTATTTTTAGCTAAGTTTAATACTTGTAAACTAGGTAAGTCCCAAAACATACCTACACTAAGGTTGCCTATTTGGTTATCTATTAATCTTAAACCAGTCAACTGGTCCAGATTTTTAAAAGAGCCATTTTTGATATCAGATATTTGATTTTCACCGAGGTCTAAGGTCTTAAGAAGAGACAATGCCCATATGGCATTTGGTACTTCCGGTAATTGATTTGAGCTTAAATCTAACTCTTTTAGATCGGAGCAATTTTTAAAAGCTTTTATATCTATTTCAATTAAGAGATTATTATTTAAATTTAATTTACTTAATACAAACAAGCCATTAAAAAGGTACTCGTCAATAATATGTAAACGATTTTCAGCCAAATTTAAAGTATGCAGATTATACAAAGGAAGAAAAGTGTTTTCGTCAATGTGTCCAATAGAATTATTTCTTAAATCTAATATCTGTAGAAAGAATAAATCCTTAAACGTCTTACCATCTATCCTCGTCAAAGCGTTATTGGATAAATTGAGAATGACTAAGCGTATAAGTCCAATAAATGTTCCGCCATCGATATGAGCGCTCGAGAGTTGATTATTCGATAAATCTAAGACAAGCAGCTGTTCTAAACGGTGAAATACGCCTTTGGCTAATTCGAACAACATATTATTATTAAGATACATTTCACGTAACTCTTTAGTATTAGCGAATGTGCCCTCCGGTATAAATTGTAATTTATTGTAAGAAATATTTAAAATACGTAATGATATGAGTCCATTAAATATCTCACTAGATATATCACTTATATTGTTATTCTGTAATTTCAGTTCTTGAAGCCGTCGAAATCCTGTTATTTCAGATTCATCGCTTAATGATTTTATTTCATTGTTGCTAATATCCAAACTTTGTAGGCTCGATCCGCATGTTTTTCCAAAGCCAAGTCGATCCACGCTTTTAAGCTTATTTTGTGTAATATTCAGAAGTTGCAAATTGTCTAATGCGCAGAAAACATCTGGTGGTATTACTTTTAAATTATTTTCCCCGAGATCCAGCGTCTGAAGTTCTCGTAATCCGTTGAAAGTTCCGAGAGAGAGTTCCAAATTTTTACTCGGACTCCACTCCTCGTTTTTAGATCGCACAGATAACTTCTTAAGTTCGCGTAATCCTTCAAATGCATTGCCCGGTATCTTAAGTAGTTTGCAGTTCCGCAGAGATAGATACTCGAGCTTTGAAAACTTTTGAAAGTAGTTAGCTTCCAAATAGCTTTCGAAAAGTAGAAGCTGGTTACATTCTATGTTCAGGCGTTTTATGTTTTCTGGATGCTCAGATGTTAGACTAGATCCATTAGATTCCAGTGTTCGTACATGACATAGTGGCGTTTTGTCCTCACCATGTTCCTTTATACAGTTATTCACTAGACCGCTTGCACTAGCACCGAAGGTCACAAACACAAAAGTCATAAATCGAATCATATTTTACAAACATTTGTCTTTATTCGTATCGAAAATGTTGTGTTCACAAATTCACTTTGTACCAACGTCTTGATTGAGTTCACATAAACTCGCGTCACAATGTTTACGTTCCGTCGTATTATCGTAAAAGCGTCGGGTGAGAGGCAAGTCGAGTGCGTGCCAACCGCATGGTGGATGTTGCGCGACTGGCGAGTGACGGCTCGGCTCGGAATCAGTAGCGGGAGAGTGGTGCGCTGTCGGCTGTTCGCCCCCCGACTGTAACATGTCCCCCGCACCCTACGTCTACATAGTAACACGCTGCATGGCGCCACTTGCGCGCCCGACCGCTCTCGCACAATTATGTAATGTTTTCTTAATCGAGCCACCGCGTACTGAATGCGAAAGAAATGCCTGAAAATTAACTAGGCACTTAATACTACGTCTACTAATGGGTTCGTTTAGATTTGATTTTATCGTGAGTTTCAATAGGCTAGTTTAGTGGCCAGCGAAACTTCTGCGGCTGTTAAACTGTCCTATAAAACCATTTTAAATATTTTTTTAATTACGAATAGTGTAAATTTATTCAGTTGACAGTTATTTCTTAATAAAAAAATGTTTTTTTTTAATAAAAAAACTTTATTTTTATTTATTTCGTTAATTTATTTTTAATTTACTGCACATTTACGGCTGGAGCTTTTAAAATGTGTTATTTTTCCTTATATCAGCTTAAATGTTTTAAAATAAATATTATCTACAAAGAAATGGAGATTTGCCCTTCCAGCTACGCTAAAAATGTAAAAAAAGTTTAGATAAACTTGAGAAAGACGTTGGAAAAAATCAGTCCAGTAAGATTTCCTTTGTGCCCTATTTAAGTATGTAATAATACATTACTTATTTTCATTGACTTATAATAAGTAATAAAAAGTGAGCTTTGTTCACCATCCACTGTTTTACAAAAAGAAGAGAACTAGCTCTTTGTGTTTGAGCCAGTTTCATGACTACGACGCCCATAGACATCCTTATCGCGGTTATACAGATGCGTTGCTTTCGTTCCTCCTCACCCTTGCACTTTCCACGGGCTACTTACACATAGCAGGAACCACGGCAGATGCCACTTTACGCCAGTATCATGTAAGCGAGGTACCTCCCCGGTCCATGCAGGCCCAATTCGACTGCATGCATGCACCATGGCTTTACCTGTTACTATAAAAAACCTATGACTGCTCATAAAAAGCACTAAACTAGGTAGTTATGTGTGGTTTGTTATTACATGCCATATATACACAAAGCTATTATTCACAAACACAAAGAAAAAAAATCACTTAAAAACATGAAACCTATAAAATACAACACATAAACGGTAAACTACACAAAGTATTTTGTATCGCCCTTTATTGCCTTTGTCGTTTCTTATTGAATTCTCTAGTCATGCCTTACTGATACCCAATATAGCTACAGATTGACGCAATAACGCCACCCCTACATATTTGGTACACGGGAATTTACAAAAGGCTACTCGGAGTGTCAAATGCCGTTCCCGTAAAGGTGAGAAGGAGTTCTTAATTTAATTTCCCCGTTCGACACGTAAAGTCGTTTACGCTCTAGAAGTTTCCAACAGATAGAATACAAAACTTTCGTCTGCTAATTACATCGTATAAAGACGTTTAACTGAACTTGTTTCTAATTATGACTTCCCAGCTGTCGTCAGTAGTTACTCGTTACTAACATCGACTATATATAAAACGCTAGGATTCCGATGGCATATCTTGATCAGCATCATCGTGGCAATAACTTTTATAGCTGACATCATCCTTGTCTCACCGCCATTGACGTCCTCAATGTCATCATCGTTACCTGATGGGAATAAAATAATAAGTATATATATTGTTTATATCCTATATGTACTTAGATTCGTATTTTATGTACTTTTTTATATCTTAGTATCTCTTATGTACCTACTATAACCGCGGTAAATTTTCAATTTAAAACTGATGGTTTGGCTGGAAGAGATCGCTTGTAGAGATAAGCACACCCATGGACTTCTCCTACACTAGAATTAGACAACTATTGTATTTTTTTTTGTGTAAGTACATAAAGAAATAAATAAATAAATAATCATCATCTTTATCAAACCATCTATCGTTATCCTTGTCGTTTATAGTAAGAGGTAGTGCTTTTATGAATTCAGCCGAATTGGGATGGTAAGACCGGGGAGGTAAATGCTTACACGATACCGGCTTAAAGTGACACCTGTGCTATCGCGTTTCGTGCGGTGTATAAGTATCCCATACAGGGGGAGGATGAAGAAGTAGAACCTCTATGCGGATGTATATGAGAGTCGGTAATCATGAAAATAGCTCCCGACTGCTCGTCGCCCTCTTATACTAGGTACATAAAAATATAAATGTAGGTGTATACAATCTAATCATCATCTGTTCCATCTTTATCATTATCATTCTCTTTATTATTTTTATATATCATTATTTTTATAGGATAAGGGGCAAACGAGCAGATGATAGAAAACTTCCACCGCCCATAGACATCCGCAAAATTCGAGGTCTTTATCGGGATTCCCATAAAACATTAAACCTTAGCGATTACATAATGCCATTTCTTACAAATAGCCAGCGCCAGTTACTAAAATACCCACCCACGGTACTTATTAATTCTGCAAACGATATTTGCAGTCAAATACTAAATGAGGTCTATTACGTGCCAAATGTCAATCGGACAGTAAGTATCGATGCAAAAATCGATGCCTGTATCATTCGATTATTCATTTCCGATATAGGGAGTTTGAAATTGCGCCTTAGTTAAAATGATTCAAATCTTCTTTATGATATTAATATTATTAAACAAAGGCAACACCTATCACACTTAATTAATAAATAATACAGTTGCATTTGGTACCTATTACATCGATTTTTCTAAGATAAACATATTATATTTATATCTAGTAGTAAGTAGTTTTATGGATGCTTGTAGGCCATTGCAGCTAGTATCTACTACTATGCGGAGGATGTGCCTATTAAAGTTAGCTGATAAAATCCTCAGAAGAACCGATATAGTGAAAATCACGGTTGGGGAGGCGAAATGTGAGATCATCACCAAGGCAGGAAATTGATCTACATACGGATCGTTTTAGATTATTATAGCAAACTTTGCCCAGGAGACTGATAAAGGCTTTTAGATGACACTATTTGTTGTCAACACGTTAAGTCCGTATCAATTGCTGTATAATTTGAGAGATAAGTTAACAAGTTCCCCCTTAAGTGTTAAAGCACGGATCAGTCTAAAAACGCTTGCGACGCTTGATAGCCTCGATTTAGATGATGATAGCAATACCTACCTATGCCCAGGAGGCAGGTAACGCTGATGTAGATGTCACAATTTATTGTCAACACGTTAAGTCCGCATCATTAGGGCTCGGATAAGCCGAGCATGTAGCGCCAGGGGTCGCGGGTTCGAATCCCGCCTAGGTCATGGATGTTTATCTATGTATTATATGTATTTCTATAATAAAAATCTTAAATATATAAAATTTCTTAAATTTATAAAACATATTAAATATATTTCCGTTGTCTAGTACCTGTAACACAAGTCCTTACGGTACTTAGCACGGGGCTAGACTAACGTGGTGTGTAAAGTCCACAAATATTATTATTATTATTATTATATTATATTTGTTGTATAATTTGAGAGATAAGTGAACACTCTTGTGACGCGTGATAGCCCCGGTTTAGATGATGATAGCAATACATATGCCCAGGAAACTGATAAAGCTGATGTAGATGACACAATTTATTGTCAACACGCTAAGTCCGCATCAAGTGCTGTATAATTCGAGAGATAAGTGAACAAGTTCCCCCTTAAGTGATAAAACACGGATCCGTCTAAAAAAGCTCACAACGCGTGATAGCTTCGATATTAATGTCTTTTGGCTCAGCGTCCTGTATCAAAGTTTGTACGTCAAGAGTTCTTACTCTTGATAAATGACGTCGCCCACTTTCGCGACTTGTGCGCGGTATTTTTTTTTATGTAGCAGGCCGCACGTACGCGGACCGAATACAGATACGGAACTATTCTAATGGCTTTTTTAAGGGCCTACTTATGGTGTGGTGTAGTAATATGTAAATTTGTTTGTTATATAAAAGTTATGTTTATAGCGTATGAGGCAAACGAGTAGTCATATTACAGTGTAGGTGCGTTAAATAGGGCATGTGACGTAATAGTATTTATTTAGGACATTATTAAAGACGATAGACGTTCTATTTCACAGTTCAGTTCAGACTTGTAACAATTAATAGATAGAAAAGCGAACTTTCTTAGTCACTTCGGCGCTTTAACGTATTAAAGAAGTATCTTAGCTATAGATACAATTTATTAATTATTGTAATAAAAGTGGAATGTTTTGTCACTTCTTGATGATCATGAATTTTAATAAAAAAACTGTGAAACCGGTAGTTTGTTTTTTTTCATGTTATCTAATTAGGTTTACCTAATAGGAACCGTGAAAGAATAACACAAGTAAAGAATTACAATAAACAATGCTACTAAATTTAATCTCAAATACAAAACTCCATGTAAATGACTATGTAACGTAAAGTAGCACAATTTTGTTACTAAACTACTTAACTGGTAATAACCTACAACCAGGCCGCAACTATAAAGCTTACAACAACGCAGCACACGGCGCATTACATAGAACTGTAACTACTACAATTAATCTCAGGTATAAAATGCTATGTACCTAATGCACAACGTTATGTAAAGGAACACAATTTTGTTACTGTTTGACATAACATAACAACGTTTTGGTTACTTGTGCTTATTGTAACGGCGTATTACAACTAGCCCGTGACTATATAAATACCTTCCACACAAACTCAGCACACAGTGACATGTGCATGACAAAAAATGTAACTTAAAAAATAATCGCAAATATTTCATGAACGGCTACGTCTTTGAAATTATTACTAATCTACCTAACAACGTAGGTACCTACAACTGGGCCTTTCCTATATAAATACCCACCACATCCAGCACACTAAGCATAAACAATTGTAGCTAAAAAAAATAATCTCAATTATAGAAAGCTATGTATTGCATTACGTAATGTAAAACAGCACAATTTTTGTAACTAAAATTTGTTACTGATCGACTGAGCTTAACAACGTACCTAACTCGGCTTTACCTTTATAAATACCCACCACATCCAGCACATTAAGCATAAACAATTGTAGCTACTAAAATTAATCTCAATTGTAGAACGCTATGTAATGCATTACGTAATGTAAAGCAGTACAATTTTTTTAACTCATTTTTGTTACTAATTTATTTATTTTTATTTATTTATTTATTGGTAATCTATACTAATCGAATGAGTAAGTAACTCAAGTGTTTTATACTTGAGTTACTTACTCATTCATCTCCTCCACATCTTTTCCGAGAAAACAGTGTCCAAAGTAAAGAATCTCAATTTTTGCTACTCATCAACTTAGCTGGTTATAACTTACTAGCTGTATATAACAACCACACCAACACTAAGCATAAACATAAACAACTGTAACTACTAAAACTAATCTCAAGTATAAAACTTTATCTACACCACATCTTTTCCGCGAGAACAGTGTCCAAAGTAAATAATCTCAATTTTAGCTGCTCATAGACTTAGCTGGTTATAACTTACCCAAAATCAAAATCAAATACAAAATCAAATATTTTTGTTCAAAATAGAATTTAAAAAATTGCTTTTTGAAAGTCAAAAATTTCTATCTACCACCGGTTCAACCCTAGCCCTGTCCTGAGAAGAACCGGCGAAACAAACTCAGCGGCCTCATTAATTTCTTCATTATACATTCTTCATTTACACATTAAAAAATATATAATTTACATTTATTTTTGTATAGAAGTAGCCTGGGAGGAGGGTACTGTTCCCAAGGTGTGGTACTCGTATCTGTCATAAAATCTATTACTTTTTAATATCCCTTACCACACAAGCGTTCCTTAACTACTTTTTAAATTTGTTGATTGAGAGTTTTTGAACGCTTTCTGGGATCTTATTGTAGAGACGTATAATACATTGACCCCTAAAGGAATTCTTTACTCTGCTCAGTCTAAGAAATGGTACATCTAGTTTGTGCCTGTTCCTAGTATTTCTATCATGATTAGCACTCTCCTCATTGAATTCAATAATATTCTTTCGTACGTACTAGTAAAAAATACTAGCTGTAACTAGTTGTTACCACATAAACACTAAGCATAAACAACTGTAACTATTAAAATTCATCTCAAGTATAAAAATCTCCGCCACATCTTTTCCGCGAGAACAGTGTCCAAAGCAGAGAATTTCATTTTTAGCTACTCATCGACTTAGCTGAATAGAATAGAATAGAATAACTTACTAGCTGTAACTATACAACTACCACACAAACGCTAAGCATAAACAACTGTAACTACTAAAATTAATCTCGGCACAAAACGCTATCTCCCGCAGCATTAACATCTTGCCACCGTACATCAGCATCGGCCGAGATCCCCACGACCAGATTGCCGTCTGAATACATTAACTTTATACCATTCGCACGCCGCAGTAACATTAGTATGTCATAGACGCCCTTATCTCCTACGAAGCAATTTATTGAAGAAGAACGCGCTATGTAGACGCGGTGTAATAAAATTATACGGCAATAAGGATAAGCTTATGACAAATGTGCAGTTTGACTTTTATTGGAGGCTTTTTTTCGGAAAGCGCTGTAAATCTATCGTAACTAATCCACTATCAAGCTTATAGCCTATTTCAATGGACAAACCATACATGATAAATTACCGTTGATTGTTGTGTGAATAAAGTGAAGCTGTACTACATTAAAATGTTTTAGACAATGTAATGTGACACGTTGTTGTGTAATGTACAAATTATAAATACAAAATAAATATGTATTAGATCAATTTAATAATATTAAATTTATAGATCGTTTTTCTTGTCTGTTTTCTCTTAAATCGATTTGATAGTAAATTATTGACAACATAATATACCCAACGCTGTTTAAATGTTAGTAACAAGATATTTATTATTTATGCCGTTTGTTCAGAATAAATAAGTTTTATTATCAGTGTATTATGTTGGTAGTATCAAATCTTTTTGAAAACAAACTATAAAGAGTTTAATTTTTAATGTTATCTTATTTAACTCCTTTCACCCTATTGGAATATGCGCATTCCAACAAGCATATTAGCTGCACCATCCAAAGCCGAGCTAATAACAATATTTAGATACATCCAACTATAAGCATCGCTAGCTTATAAATATATTATTAAGTTGATGAACTTTTCATGCATATACTTGTTAGGTGTAATAAAACTAATTTAAAGGATTTTATGGCGATTAATTTTATGCACATCACTATAGTTTCTGTGGAGAATTTGATTGGTTAATAGTAGACAGGCGAAATCCGCTACTTGAATTGCCAGGGTGCTTGGTCGTTAACAGACCCGGCAAAAGCAAATATTTGCCTAGTAGTCGCCTTGTTCGAAGGCCGGAATCTGATATGCCCCACAGAACGCAAGTTAGGCCTAGTGGAAGCTCATAAAAGAGATTCCTCGCCTCGATTTGTCGATGACCGACTTAAAAAAATTAAACAATAACAGTTATTGTTCTGTTAAGTAATATTACCAAATGTCGCTGACAGATCCGGGGCATCTCCGCAAAAGCTCCATGGAAGTTCATAAAAGAGATTCATCACGTCAACAGAAATAACAATAAAATTAACAAGCATCATTAAGTAAAAAAATGTACACTATATTGGGTCTGTTCTACAATAATCTTTGTTTACACTGAGAGAGACAAATATACTTGTGTGTGCCAGTAAATCTAGTTAAAAATAAAATAATAAGCATTACTAATATAAAAATGTACAATATATCCACTCTGCTCTACAATAATCTTTGCCCGCACCGAGAGCTAGTACTTGCGTGCCAGTATCTCTAGCGGGATCTGCTCTAATCGACACCTGCGGCTTATTCCCGATACAGTCCCATTCGAAGCAAGTGACAAGGCCCCGATTGCGTGTTCTATTCAAATTATGCAGTACAGCTAAAGGTATGGTTTATGAGAATTGGAATGTGGTAATAGGAGGATTTATGGTTTTTGATAACAGACCGGGTACAGGGGTTGAAGTTAGTTCCGTTTCAGACTAATTATAATGAAAGCGGTTTAGAGCGTGTCACGATAGTTCCATGTCGGCTGTAGAGATATATCTGGAGAGTAATAAATTATCTTGTAAGAGTGTCATGCTGGAATCCAGAATTAGGCCGGTACTATCTAATATGATAACTGACAGCAGTAGTGTCGCGTTTCGTGCGATTTGTGAGTTTCCGCCGAGCAATTGCAGTAAAGGAGGAAATGAAAGTTGTTTTTTTTTCTTTATGATATAGGAGGGCAAACGAGCAGCCGGAGCCATTTTCATGACTACCGACGCCCAAAAACATCCGTATAGAGGCTATACAGATGCGCTACCCTCCTTTCTCCTCCCACCTCCATGGGCTACCGGCTACTTACACACCGCACGAAACGCGACAGCACAGCTGTCACTTTACACCAGTCTTGTGTAAGCGAGAGGTACCTCCCCGGTCGTGCCGGCCCAATTCGACTGCATGCAAGCATGCAGTGTGGCACTACCTCTTACCAAAAGTTGTTACCTCTGCATAACAATTGTGCCGTTTTACTTAGGCGTAGGTGGTTATTAAAAGGTTCCGAATGCTCGTTTGCCCCATATAGTTTTTATAAAAAAATATGTCACCCAGACGTGAAGACCGACTGCAATGCAACAATCGCATTAACTTCACCAATAGTCTATAAAAATTACAAAAAATGAATTTGTTTGTCTGTATGTCATTCATAAAATCGTGAGCTCACGAGATTTTTTAAATTTGTGGGCAAAACCACAGGTCACAGCTTGTATAATATAAAAATATAATTTCATGTTCCAATAAGACACGTTAAGGTGATGATAACGACTATGTGCCCTTAATTTTTAAATGGTTTTAGAAATAAAAGTCTTGGAATATAGAACCATACAATTTATAAAATTAACATATCATCTTCAATACAATAAAATTTTATTTTTCGGTCGACTACGGTTTTAAAACTTTCACGCGAGATAGTGCCATCTAGCGGTCAGTAGCAGTAAATTTGAGTTAATAACTTTTTATATCAATAATTGGGGTTCATTTTCGTTACAATTATATGTTGTGGCTTTAAGCAAAATCATCATCAATCTGTCCATAACCCAACATGGATCTCATAAATAATAAATAATAATCTATAACATCATAAATAGATAGTTTCTAACTTTGCTTGTTTGTAAGTAAGCTTCGGAAATATTGATTCTATCAATGACAGAAACAATATTTAGAAGTAGTATAGGCATTGTTTTATTACTACCTATGCCCCGCGGTTTCACCTTTTTTATGATATAGGGGGTAAACGAGCAGGTAGTTAGTGACTACCGCCGCCCATAGACATAGAAATAATAATAAATAATAATAATACCTGCGTAGAATAGTGAAATTAATAAGGTATTATTTTTAAGAGAGTTTTTACTTGTGAAGTAAAAATTATGCTACAATCCAAGCTATTTCCAACATTGATAGATCGACTCATTGGTGATTTTTTTTTCCTAATTTAGTGATATTTCACTTCAAGTCAAAATACCGAAAGAAAAATAAACATCTTAAAAGAACTGTGTAATAATATCACTACACATTACTTTTTGTAGTATAGAGCAGAGACAAACTACAAAAATATAATCGACGCGACGCCTATAGAGATCCGCATAGCGATTATACAAATGAGTTTCCTGCTTTCTTCTTTCTCTCCACGGGCCACCGGCTTCTTACACACCGTACGAAACGCGACAGCACACTTTTACGTCGATACTGTGTAAACGAGTCCTCCGCGGTCGTGCCCTCCCAATTCGGCTACATACAGCGTCGCACTCTTACATTCCGGATGCTTTACTAATAACATTTATATTTTTAGTATATTATGTAAGGGGTCAAACAAGCAGTAAGGGCTATTTTAATGACTACCAATATCCATAGACATCCACATAGAGGTTAAACCTAATATGCGGATGAATATAATTTACATATAAGATTTTGATGTATTAATAAGATAAAATATCAAGAATATTCCAATCTTCATCGCCTCGAGTTTGATACATTGAATATTGAATGTGTCTGAGCTCCGTATCCGAACTCTCTTATCGGAGAAAGACAATGGCGCGGAGACTAGATCCAGCGGGCGATCGCCGCCGACGCCGATAATCATTACAATGCTAATGGCCGAGTCTCTGCTGATATTTTAAAACTTTTAGACGATTTTGCGCTTTTGTTTTTTTAGTTTCATTAGGTTAATAGTAATATGTAGGTGGCTATGCTAACTTTTCGCGTTTATTGGCTAATTTCGAAACTTTTGAAATTATATTTTAATGTATAGTAAGAGGCAGTGCCACGTTATATGTATGCATGTTTCCAAATTGACACATTGAAAAACACGTTTTATAATTTGTAAACTCTGTAACTTTAAATTGTGTGTCTTAGTAAATAAATGTTTTCTTTCTTTCTTTCTTTCTTTCTCAAATTGGTCCGGCACCGGCGTAAAGTTACAGCTGTACTGTCGCGTTTCGTGCGGTCCGTAAGTAGCCAGTGGCCCAGGAGGGATGAGGAAGGAGGGCAACGCTTTTGTATAACCTCTATCAATGCGGATGTCTATGGCGTCGGTATTCATGAAACTGGCTCCAATTGACCCCTTATGCTATAAAAAAAATGTTAAATAGTATAATATAAAATAGGCATATAAGATTGTATTTAAGCTTGTTATTTAATCTTAATCAAAATCTTATAGGTAAATCACCCAAAAATAAAAATTTATACTTTAAAGATTGATTATTATGTGTATAACTTTTAAAGGAGTTTACTCTTCAATAAACACTGTAATGCCACGTTTGACGCGAGCAGTGCATGTAGGAAATAAAGGTGTTCATTGTAATTGAGTTCTCACGAAGGATATTACGGGAAGATTGCTCGTCAACCGAGTCTCGCTCCAATCACTTCGGATAGTTCCAATAGTTCCAATAGTTCCAATTCAAGCGTTGATTAAGCAAAATCGGTTCACTGGGACGAATCGATATTACTTGGGACAATCGAAAATTAGTTTTCTATTTGTTCTCTATCTTTGTCGTTTTGATTTGAATGAGTATTCAGTATAAGAATTCAATCTACTTCTTGTGGAGACCATATCCTGTCGGAGGACCATTCCTTATCACCACTTGGGCGCGGCAATACCCACTGAATACTATAGCGATTTGTGATATTACCCTAACTATGGGTAAAGTGAGTCAACTGCCATCTTGTTGCACAGATATTTGTGGCCTTTTTTTGTCACCAAATGGATAGAACAAATGGGCGACTCACGCTGATTGAAAGCCTTTTTCAACATCGCTAAGGCTGATTCAGGCAATTGCTTATGATGCCCCTAAAGTGCTGCCACTTTGTCATGGTGGTGGAGCCTGCGTGCCTCTGTGATTACCAGGTCTATGCCAAACAGGGCTACCCATAACGGACAACCCCCCCAGGAGAGGACAGACTCAGAGCAGTTTAGCTGGGAGGTCCTCCACCCATATCTCTGAATCAGCAGACGACGGCGTGTATTTGGACGACTGGTGTGGAGTGATCCTTTGGAGTATTGGAATCAAGGGTCAGGATAGGAATCTGAGCCCATTGCACGGTTCCGATGTCGTAGTAGGAACTGTCCAAAGGCAGCCGAAAAGTCCAGAGAAGAAGTCAGGCCACGTCTGGTTCTTCACATCTTGTTGCTTGCAGATGAGGGACCCTCCAATAAAAGCGGCTGAAGGCACTCGCAGGAGTTTAGTCGGTAATGCGTTCCCGTTTGCGAGCCCGATACTGTACCCGGTTGAGCCGCCCGGGCTCCTGGGTAGTGTGCGTAAAGGCATTCTCCTGATTTACCAAAAAAAAATACGATTGCTTGTGTGGTCTGTAAAGCTACGTAACATCACGTCCTGAATAAGGAACGTAACGAGACGAAGCTAGAGATACAAAAATATAATGGGGTCATCCAAAACATGTGTACACTAATAACATAATTATCATTTGAACATTTGACGTTAATACAAAAGCAGGTGATATTCCTTCATTAACATAATGCAATGCTTGATGTATTTGAGAACGTATATACATTACACAATACAAGTATATTGGCTTTAAAGGTCAAACTGTGCCTGAAGCTTCAACCAACCGAACCAAGTTACATTAATTAATGACAATACATAACAGCCTCATTAATTTAATTCCGCAGTTTGAAAGTAGCAAACTTAAGCTTGCAATTTTTTTTTGCGTTTGCTCACTGTCTCATCTTATGGTATTTTTTTTTCTTTCTCATCTCACGGTACTTATTTCTTTCTAATCTCATGGTATGTATAGACGTTGCCCATGCATCTTGCTTGACTAGCCGGTACTAACTACCAAGGGCGCTAAACTAAGAGGTAGTGCCGAGTTGTACTGCAGCTAAATTGAGCCGGCACGACCGGGGAAGTGCCAGTCGCTTACATGACACTGGTTACTTACAAACCGCAATAAAGGCACCATACAGTACACAGCATAACCACAACCTTAATGCCGGAGTGACACGTATTAAGATGTTAAGTAGGTAACCAAATTTTAACTTAATTTTAAGTGCTAAAAGTAAATTTTAGTCGTTTACAAAATTTCAAGTTGCAACTTGCGACTAAATTTTATGTTTACAGTGCAATTAATCACTAAAAATTAAGTTAAAATTTAGTTACATACTTAAAAACTTAATATGTGTAAATCGGGCATGTGATGGTTATGCTGGTTATGGTTTGTAAGTTGGCTAAGCATTGTGGGTTGACAGGATGAAGGAGGGCCATGGCACTAGCAGCCGCATATGCGTCTGCATAATATGCGCATGCCAGTGGCATATCATTCTAATTATTATGTGGTAACGTTATACAAAAATATATAAATATATATTAATAGCGGAAGCCGATTTTTGTCCTGGACTTTTTGGCCGAACCACACAACGTACAATTATGGTTAAGGTGTCAAATTAAAGGTCTCGGCGTGATTGTGTGCCAAAAATTATTCAGATTTCTTAATTGCAAAATAGAAATAAAGTATGTACAATTTTAAATATTTGTTTTTATCATTGACAATTTTTGACAATTGACAATGACATATGACAATTTTTTTTTTATTAAATGGTATTGGAATGACATATGACAACTGTAAATATTTTTTTTTTTTTTAATTTTAGTCCAGTGGAAAGTAGTTTAGTAATGATCTAAGGTAGCAGCCCATCAGCTGATTTGCGAAATAAAACTGACGTTTTATTTTTTCAGGTCATATTCAGTAATATTTTAATAATTTATAAACAACAACTTATAATTATAATTAAATATAATTTTATGGTCGAATTTCGACCACTGGGCATATATAAATATTGTTTAATATCGATCACTTGCAAAGGTCAAGTCCTGCCTCAAGCATCAACCTACTTGTTTATAATTTCAAATTATTTCATTACGTTATTGACTATCGTCATCGAGTACAAACGAGAAATCCAATAATATAATTAAAAATAATGCAGCTGCTACAATTATTTCTATTATAAAATTGTAATGATACACATTTAATGATTAATAGTAGTATATTGTACAGTTTCTTAAGGTATAAATGTCAAACAGTGCCTCAAGCCACACGACCTACTTATTCGAAATAATTAATATTTCATTATTCATAATAACATCATTAATTATTACGCCATTTTGAAAACCGCGCGCATAATTCTTTGGCTTTTAATTTTTAAAGCATACGAGCGGAAAAATTATGAATAACATGTTATTTTACTTAGCCTCTATAAGGCTTAAATGGTGAATACATTAAAAAGATTGAATGACTTTTAAATACAAGTAAAGCCTTCTTTGCTGGCGTTAAGTAATTATGACAATATTTTTATATGTTTTCAAGATCAATCATCATACAACAAAAGAAAACCAGTATATTTTTGTAACATACATAATTTATAATATAACTAGCTGCGTCCCGCGGCTTCACCCGCTTAAATTTCGATCCCGTGGAAAATAGAAAATCATCCCATGTCATCCCATAGGAACATTTTTTCGGGAAAAAACTTGTGTTATAAATATATCTATGTGTGTGCAAAATTTCATGAAAATCGGTTCTTTTCGTGAAGGAGTATCAAACAAACAAACAAACATACAAACTTTCGCCTTTATAATATTAGTAAGATGTATTCATATATCGTATCGTATTCGATCGTATCAGTATTTTGGCGTGATTCTGGTGCCCTTTACGATCTGATCAATTTTAGGTACCTACGCAGTATTCATCATATTTTTTTTCCATAAAGTATAGGGAGGAAAACGAGCAGTTGAGGTCATTTTCATGAGTACCGACACCAATAAACGTCCGCTAATGTTGTACATCTCCATGTCTAAGTTAATGAGAGTACGCAATAATATATGAAAATGAAGATTTTGGATCCCAGAGGTCCGGCCGACCACGGATTTTTTAAAGGAATAGGTACTGTAGTGCCTGCAAGCTACTTCGGGGACGTAGCCTGCTCTTGCAGCAATACTTCCTATGTTTATCTGTTGGGGCTTCCTCTTGATACTTTTATGGTACTTTTATTATATTTAATACATCATAACCGTTACAATTATTATAACCCTGGCTACTAAATCACATTCTTGTATTACTATATTGTTAGCGTCCGAAGGCGTATACCGGAATGAGAAAACCTTACATTGTCAAGGAAAGACAATATTCAAATTCGTTCTTTTGTCCGAATTCTAAACCGATATGTTTTTTATATTAAAAAAAAATATCCATTGTGTAGGTTTCATTGCTCGTTCGTTCAAATAGTTTCTATAATATAAAATTAATTTATATTCCTATGCTATCGTAATGCTAAGCACTACAGTACCTACATACTTTTCGAATTCCGAACCGGATTTAGCTGGACCAATTTTTTTTGTATATTATTTTTTTTGTATATATTGGCAAACGAGTAGTCGAAGCCATTTTCATGCCTACCAACGCTCATAGACATCCGTATAGAGGCTATACAGATGCGCTGCCCTCCTTCTTTCTCCCCTCTCCTTAGGCCACCGAATACTTACACCGCTCGAAAAGCGACAATGCATCAAGACCTTTCACTTGCAGTCTTCACTTTTAAAAGTAAATATTCTTATTTATGGGCGAATGTTTTTGTTTTTTTTGCTATCGCATACCAAAAGGCTCGTACGCCCTATGCAGAAGCAGAAGAGGGTACAGCCTTATAATACTACATTCACTGGAGAGTAGCGACGTAAAGACACACACCATTACAGCGAGCTCCCGCTCCTGTTAATATTCATTAGCTCCCCCGCCTCCCCCGGGGAGCTCGGGCTCAGACAAATCGACGAGCGACTAACGATACGTTCAAATTATACGTCCTGGGTGTTTCTTATAGTAAGTATTAAAATTTAAATTCTATAATGTTAATTAAGATTGGTTTTTCTTCAGTATCGTTGCAAGAAAATTGATTCGGATCGACTGGAAGTTTTACATACAAGGTTGATAAAAGCGAGAGGCATTAAATGAAACCACATATTTACTATATCATATCCAGACTACATAACAAAAATCAGATCAATCAGAGCAATAGTTTAGGCACAGGAATTTTTTTAAGTTTTTTCTCACTTCGTACACGCTGCATTTTGAAAAAAGTATAATATATACTATAAGTGCCTACTATAGTATATATACTATAACTATATACTGCGCATTTTATTCGTTGAGATTTGTGTGTAATGGGATGGTCCATAGGATAAACAAGGTTAAGGCAGCGCATCAGTAACACCTCAGATTGAGCGATGGTCTTTAAGGGAGATATACTGATACCTACCTGATACCTATAAGAGCGCAAGCGATCAGTCGAAATCCTTTTATGACCACCGACGCCTTAGAATAATTATCAAAGTGTTCCCTTTCTCGCCTTCAATGGGCTACCGGTGACGAAAACCGCACAAAACGTGACGTGTAGCTGTCGCTGCAGCGGTTGCACGCGAGTGCGAGACGAGAGCAGAGCTGATATCATCGCTCACTAGTTTATTTGATCGTGCCGCAAAATTTGGATGTAATGCACAACAGGGCCTATTCTTAAAATGTTTTCTTCACTATATAGTATAAAACAAAGTCGCTTTCCTCCGTCTGTGTGTCTGTATATCTTTATAATTACGCAACAGATTTTGATGGGGTCGTTTTTAATTGATAGATTGATTCAAGAGGAAGGTTTATATGTATAATAGCTCCATTTTCGAGTTCTAAATCCACGCAGGTGAAGCTGCGGGCGGAAGATAGTTATTTTTATATTGGAAGATATAACGAACAGTTAATTTCTACATCTTTTTTTACATATTCCGTTGCATTTATCTCAGCTGTATCCCTGCTATTAGTTTCGTCGTATCCAGCATACATTTTCCAATAATTCGGAGAATTCACAATATCAGAATATATTCAGATATGCATAATATCAGAACAGTTTTCAACTTCTTTTTAGTTTCTTCCCTTCCTTTTAATCACTTATCGGAAGATCATACAAATGCTTTAAACTGGTCCTTTCACGGTTCCAAAATTAATGATGACGTAATGTGGTGCTAAATAAATTGTATTTCTAAGGAACAGTCAGTTCCCTGGATGGAACGTTGTTTTTTTTATAATTAAACAAACAGGTCCTTTTTTTATACCCGGAAAATATCATTAAGAACACCAGTCCGCCTCGGGAGCTGCGGACATGTAGTGTCCGACTCGCACGGACTAAAACACCGGGGTGTTTTTCGTGCCACTCAGTGGCGGGAGCA
>LUGF01027614.1:223109-235670 GCA_001625245.1 Calycopis cecrops | reverse complement strand
TTTATTTTCTTTAGTATGACAGGGTAACCGTACAGTCAATTTCATGACAAACGACGTTCATAGACATCCGCATATTCGCAGATGCGTTGCCCCCCTTCCTCCTGCTCCTTATTCCGGTCATGCCGCGGCCGGCACAATTCGGATGTATGCATGCAGCGTTTAGTAAGAGGTAGTGCACCTCTTACTAAACGTTTTGTCATTGTATTGAATCAGAAATTTCAGTTTCATTCGACTTAGTAAGCAGGTCCGGAATCGTACAATTTAACGGGAATTCCGTACTTGCAATACAACTCTTTAGAATATTCAACCATGCGAGGTATTTCCGATTAGAGATATTTAGGAGATATCAGATATTAATGGTTCTTAATATACAGATATTATGTGCATTGTAATTGAGGAACAAATGATACATTTTATAAGTTTTGTTAAGTACTTATCGATTGTAGGTACTTTTTCCAATGAAATAAATTAAATGAGAATAAGAGAGAGGAAGTTTTCCTACTATTGATAAGAGAAAGACGCAATGAATAAGTGAATAAGTACGTTTCAATATTTTGAATGATACCGAAGTACCACGGAAATTGGCCCGAATTCTAATTTGCCTTTGCTATACTATTATACATAGAAGGGATGAAAATAGGAGGAGAGGAGTACTATCGCCAAACTGCAACCGAACTTGATACTAAATGCGATCGTTGTCTTTAATCGAATCTCTCCGGGCCGCAGTAAACGTGGAGCCTTTACGAGATCACAACGAAACATTCCGTATATTAAATTACCAATGGAATATTTCCACTGAACTTGGTAGCCGGCGAATCCACATAGACCACTTGGTGATAAGTGATTCAGTGGTAATATTTATTTCTTTGTACAATAAGTGGACAAACGAGCGGTCGCAATTTTGAAGACTGCCGACGCCCATAATTTTCCCCCTTCTTGAGCCATAATAGTAAACCATTTCATAAATTAATGACAATTGTCAGTGATAATAATGTTAAATCAATAAAAGAGTTGTAAATTCCAATGTTATAAAATTGTAAAGCGAGATAAGTAAGAAGAAACTACTAAGTACTAAAAACCTGCTAATTTTTAACGTGTTGCCTTAACAATGTGTGGGATATAGCAAGTTTACTGCTTTATTTACAACGTGTTAAAGAATTTAACAATGGGAAAGTGTATATCGAAATAACGAGATGGGCATCGGAATTTCGATCACAATATAATTGTATCAATTTTCTAATCATAAATAACAAATAAATATATTAAATTAAACATGGTACTAAATTAAGCATTTTTATCTTCTCAGAAAAAATCACACATTTTTTTAATTTTATTTTGCAAGTTTTCATCATAATCAGATTTTAAGAATTGGTGAATGTGTAAATGAATATACCGAATATCTTATTTAGTCCTGTCCAAATTTTTTAATGAAATGATTTAATATATTTTTAATTTATTATGAAATATACATACAAAATATAGCAGACTCTTATAACAACTAGTTTTAAAAAGGGATTGCTACAAAAACTATAAACTTATGAAGCTATCAAATTGAAAATAAGATATAAATTAATTAACCTATTAATTAAAGCACCAATAAAGATTTTGATAGATCAATAATATCATTCCTAACCTCATGATTTTCTTAAGTCCATTGTATATAACAAGGACCGTAGAAAGTCGTAAAATTTTAATAAAGCTAATGGCATTCGCTTGTCTTTATTTATTTATTGTCTCGTAAATGTACACTGTTAATTTATTAAGACGAGTTTCAGCTTTCAAATTAATACCGACTAATAGGTTTTATTCGGTCGTTATATCTTTTTTTAGTTCTAAAGTGACTTATTTATAACTTAATGTTCTTAGTACTTAGTATTTTCTTGGAGATGAGGTGTGCTTTACATTCATTTTAAGATTGAGTAAAATATTGTCGCTGAACTATGAATATAGGTATTGTACTAGTTTTTATTTTACGTCTTTAAATATCAAATATATTTTTTATATAAAAATAAATAATTAAATTACAATCCAAACGATGACTCACCGAATTTCTAAAACAGAATTGCTTCCCAACGAAAGGAGAGTTGTATGTATATAGTTAATTAAACTTCTATATAATCTCGCTATAAATTTGTAACAAATTTTTCGATCGATCGAATTCGAAAATTAGGTACAAATTGTAAGTATTTCACATAACAAAATAAACGAATTGTAAAACTTGTAAAAGTAGTGTTGTACCATCAGAAAAAAAAAATAGTTTTCATTTTAAATATCCAACATACAAGTTGAATATCAGTTAAAAGAAATTAATCATTTGTTCACAACAGCTCTGCATTTTCTGTTGAATCTTGTTTTCTAACAGATTTAATTTCACACAGAATATTGCCTGTAAACTGAATTTTTAAGATTTAAACAATTACCTTTAGGAGTTAACAATTGTTCAGATATAACAAAAACTATACAGTCATTGACACATATCGTCAAATTAAGGGACTGTGGCGCTTAAGAATATAATTTGGTAGCAAACAACCAATGGTTGTGCTATGAGGCGAAACATAACTTCAATTACTTGCGAAAAACTGGATGCTTTTTACTGACCGTACTGAGGGCAAAAGATCACGACGCCATCATACATAGTACGTGTAAATAATTTTATTCCAGAACGTTCTTGGCCCGACCCTACGCGTGATAATGCATTATTTATACCACCTAAGACATCCAAAATGAATGCAGGTAACGAAAAAGAAGGCAGAAAGGCACTATCTTCTTTTGTCTCAGCGACAAAACGTGCCTCCTGAATAAATAACAGAAATAAAAATCCTATAAATATTGAACAGTCGTATATTTCACACTTTAAGAAGATCCCTATAACTAAGATATATTATGACTGCGCTGGACGCTTTTTTGGGTGATGTTTTGCCGAATCTTTGTTTGTAAACGACGTGGATACAATGCGGTCGTTTTTGCTCGTTTTTCTTCGTAAAAAATCTTTGGGGAGACTACGTATAAAACAGAGATGACATTACGATTTTGGCACGAAATTTTTTACCGGCTCGCGGCGAGTCAGTTTTGCCGTACGTTTTTTCATACCTAATAGTCCATTCAGCGGGTCCATATCGCATAAAAGGCCAGTAATTGCAATGACATAAGCGTACAATTTATCACAAAAAAGTTCGTTAGGTAGAGATTGATACGTGTAGGAAATACGGATGGCGTACGAAATGTTTGTTATGGTGGATTTATATGAATAAGGCTTTACTTTAACGAGGTTATATTTTCAAGTTGCAGCTAATTCATGATGGTGCGTCTCATGGAATAGTGTTGTAGACTTTTTTATGTGAGGATAGCTTTTATACCGCATCCGTGTCCTAGGTGGGTTTCCGAATAGTGTGGGGTTGGACCCTCCTAATGAAACCTACACCACTTAAACCCTACAGAAATCCCTACCAACGTTAGAGTGAGTTTTTAAACCATCTATGAGATGATACTTCATCTGTTGGCAAAAGGGTCACCTCGGTGATAGGCCATGCCCTTATTGCGACTTAAATTAGCCTACGGCCACAAGGCCGTATTCTCTGATGACCTCCGCTAAATTTGGAACCCATCAATCGAACGGTCGACCAACCCTTTCCTGGTACAATTTAGGAGGCAAATATGAAGTCTGCTAAAGTCCGAGACGTTCGCTACCAACCAAGACTTTATGACCCGGCGCAGTCTTGCTCGAAGGACCATACTTGGTTATTGAACATGGTGTTATTAAGGGGCATAACTACCTTATCAAAAATGGTATTTTGATACACTTGTGCCTCTGTTTTGATACATTTTTCACAAAAATATGGCCCAGTCACTCCTTCATAGCTAACACCAAACCAAACCACAATTGAAGTCGGATAATGGCCACGTTGCACTCTGTCGACTAATTTAGAAGTTTTCTTAGAGATTTAAGCATAAATTGTTATTTCGTTTGTTAAAATGGTGCTCAATTGTAAAAATTGACTTATTCGTAATTTTTTTTTCTGTGACTTCCCTTTGCGTACCGCTTCAGTAGTTATTTCGATTTTACCAAACTATTCATCTTTAACTTATCAGTTAAGAAATCACCAGTGCATCTCTTATAGTCTGAAAGCTCTAAGTCATCTCTTAAAATAAGCGACATGGTTCTAGGAGCTAACCTTATTTCCCGAGATAAAATCTTTTGCGTTCGTACAGAATTTCTTCGAATTCTTTCTCTTACTGCTTTGACCACCTTTTTCGTACGAACACCATGTGGACGGACAATTTTTTCTATGTCACAAACAAAGGAAGTTTCATTGTTTCTATTAATAGCCCGGTAGGTACACAAACATTTGACCAATACCAAGTGTATGGAAAGTTTTAAAAATTGCATTTGGCTCCATATCTACGTTGTATAATGCAATCACATCAATCACTTTATTACCCCACTCAATTTTAATATCGCAAAATATTGTAGAATGTATTAACGTGAAAATGAGAAACCACAACGAAGAATCGTATAAAAATTACAGATTCCAAATTCAAATGTAATATTTTTTATTTTTAATTGTAACAGTATTCTTGGCCAGACTAAGTATAATGAAAAATATACAATAATCCAGAAATCTTTCAAAATTTTAATCTAGTAAATTAGTTTGGCATTCCCACATAAAAGGCCACAAGTAAGATCTGAACTAAGAGCGAGTGATCGAACAGACTTTGTTTTTTAAAATTCAAAATGCTGCGGTCGTTTCCAAAGCCATCAATATTCTATATCGCTCAAACAATAAAAATATGTTTTTTATTTGCGCGGGCAACACCAAAAAACCGTTGACAGCATTGGAGCCGGGTCGTAGATTTTACATTTCAATCAATATTTCATCGCCACGTGGTTTGACAAATAAACGCAGCTTTTAGGCTATTTCTATTTTTAGACTACACGTTTTGACCTATGTATGTAACGTACCTATATATGCAGATGTGTTTGTCCGAGACTATCTCGCGTTTCGCTGAAACGACTGTGAAACATTTAAAAAAAAGGACATAACATAATATAGTAGCAGAATGTATTATTTTGACCGACGTCAAAAAATCTCAATCCAAAGTTGGTTTGATTATCTTTGCAAAGAATATTTTAAATAAAAGTAAAAATAAAAGTTGGTTTGATTATCTTTGCAAAGAATATTTTATATGTATTTTTAAAATTGAAATAAGCAGGTCATCAAATGACTATTAGAAATCTAGTGACTGGTGTCGTTATCCTTATTACGACAATCCAAATCTATGTTGTACGGCATATTTACTATTTGGGGTTCTAAAATGTAAACAGCCCAAGTAACTCTACGCGAAGCCAACGTGGATGTCGGAGCAGAGGGCTCGAGGGTCTCGTCAATGTGCGAAGCAACTCACTACAGAACGTTCAGCTGCTTTCAGTTCAGTTCCGGTAGGCAGCCTCCAAATGCTGGAACAATTTTATGACAGATACCACACCTTGGGAACAGTACCCTCCTCCCAGGCTACTTCTATACAAAAATATATGTAAATTATATTTTTTATTGTGTATAATTAACAATGTATAATGAAGAAATTAATGAGGCCTGCTGAGTTTGTTTCGCCGGTTCTTCTCAGGACAGGGCTAGGGTTGAACCGGTGGTAGATGAAATTTTTGACGTTCAAAAAGCAATTTTTTTAAATTATATTTTGAATAAAAATGTTTTGATTTTGATTTTTGAATATACCGCCGCCGATGAGAAATGTGCAAAATATAGATTTAGAGCTCGATTAAAAATATTTGTTTGTCAACACTAGAAAAATGAGGAGGCGTATAAGCACGACACTAGTAATTATTAATTTCAGACGACGTTATTGTTTTGTAATAATAGCCGAGTAATAATGGCTTCGTACCGGCAGATGAAGTGGTAGTGAGCCTTCAACCCAGTGAACCGACAACGACCTGCAACCAGGGGCTCCCGGCCACCTTAATCAATAAGGTGGCCGGGAACCCCTGGTTGCAGGTGTCTCGGGAGCTTTAGCTCTCTATGGGGGACGCCTGTCCCGCAGCGGACATCCTGGCTGATCATGATACTGGCCTCAATAGCAGGTCATCCACTAGCAAAAGAATAATCATCTATTGTAAATAATAATATATGATGAGAGGATGACGTTGTAATGTGATAATGTTTATTAAATATGACATAATACTAGATGTAACCGTAACCCAAAGTAATCATCACTTTCTTAGGTTTTGGTAGTGGTATACCATGTTCTAATTTCTTTCTATCTACTTTAAATAGACACTCTATCTTTTCTTTATAAACTAGAATATATTTCAAATTGATTTTCATCAATCGTAAAATGTAGGACACCCGGAATTATTAAGGATATTAATAGGCGCTAGATCACTGATGTCAATAGTGATTCTGGATAGCTGGTTCATATGAAATAATAACGAAATAAGATACAGTAAAAGAATTTGTTTTAAGGGAAGTAAGAATACAAGTCAGCGCTTTTTAACATTACTGAAAAATTGTTTAAATACTAAAAATTCTAATTGTTTGCGGTCAAGCGTTAGTATGGCACACAAAAATATTCACCTACTCTAGAAAACAGTCGAAATTATACTACCTCATAACAATATAACCGGAAATATTTATAGTGTAAGCCCATTCATGTCCCAGTGAGTATGGGATGATTGCAGGTTTGAAAATATTAATCATTAATCAGTAGGTCACACTGGGGAGGTACCTCTCGCTTACGCGAGGTCGGCGTAAAGTGACAGCTGTGCTGCCGCGTTTCGTGCGGTGTGTAAGTAGATGGTAGCCCATAGAGGTGGAAGGAGAAATTCATGTGGATGTCTATGGGCGTTGGTAATCATGAAAATGTTTCTGTCTGCTCGTTTGCCCCCGTATACCACAAAAAAATCTATTTGATACCGAAGCGTATTTTACGGCTTTGTTTTAGTTCTATCGGTTATAAAGGCAACAACAACAAGGAATCAATGGCGGTCTACAGTAGTCCAGAGTATTGAGGTCAGTGTGGATGGTCAGGTCAGTCCATAAAAGATTCAGTCACTTTGCTAAAATATGGCCACTTCGATTAAACGTCGGCCCCAACACAGTTTTGCAATTAGCACGACCTCTATCATATCTGGATTGTTATTTCAGTGTTTAATCATGGAACATGAAAAAATGACATTTATACTTCCATATAAATCGTTAATTGGTTTTTATGCGGAAAAAGAAAAATTGATCCCATTTTTCCATTTTCCGTCTCTGGTTCCTAAAAATATTATTTCTGTACACTTTAAAATTATCTATTTTTAGGGAAGTATAAATATAATTTCTAACATATTCTATGATGTGACCATGGGCCTTAGAAGAAGAAGAAGAAGGCCTTGTGTTTTTAAGACACGTTCTTCTAAGAACCCTTCACCCCTTAAGAACCCCTAAAGGGTGAAAAATGGGAGTGAAATTATACAGCAAGATACACATCTTACCGCTCGCACGAAACGTTTTAATTATTTATTTGTATTTTAATGTAAATTTTAACACTTCACAGATTTGTATGTATTGTCGAAATATTTCATCGAAATCTCTTTAATTAATTGGAATTACTTGATATGATAATCATTATCATCTTTGCTTCGCGCCTGCCTGCTAAACTTAAACCAAAAAGGGTTGAATTTCTAAAAATCAACCAACCAAATTTGAAGTTTCTAGTTAGTTTGTTTTGGCTGTGTGTAGAGTTATGTCAGTCAGTTTTACCTTTTAAATATAAAGATCTTACGATAATGCTAAAATGGAGATATGGTTTTTACGTTAAATAAAGATTTCTAAAATTCTGTATCAAAGAAAAGATTTTATTACTTTTGTTACGATATCATGAGCTAATATTAGCTTACTAATATAAACAAATTACCAATAAAGATGGTCAATAACATTTTAAATCTTATATTTCCAAGTATTAATAAAAATATTAATATATTATCTATTGAAGTAAATTAAATTATTAATTTCTTCGAAAAAACAGATTTCGGCGTTCTTTCTTGGTATATTGTTTACAAAGGATAAAGTAAAAAAAGCGCCATCATAGCGTTACTGTTGAATCGGAACGGTTTGATGGCTGTGCTGTTGTTTAGTAAGTGGTAGTGCCATGTTGCATTGCAGCGAAATTGGGACGGCACGAGTGAGGTACCTCTCGATCAAATACAATCGTAAAATGTGAGCTATGCGGCTTTCGTGCAGATATTGAGTAGCCGGTGACATACTGATGGGAAGGAGTAGAAGACAACGCATCTCCATAACAATCATGCGGATATCTATGGGTGCCGGGAGACACAGACGCGCTGCCCTCCTTTCTCCTCCCTCCTCCATGGGCCACCGGCTACTTACACACCGCACGCGACACTACAGCTTTTAATTTTTGCTTTTCTCGTGTAAGCGAGAGGTACCAGTTACCAATGGCTCCATCTGACCCCACTATAAAAAAACTACTCTGTGTTTTTAGTACTAATATACCTACTGGTATAAATGCTTATTTACTGTTATAAACTGAAAAGGCTGGCGTCTGTACCCGGGCACCACTTGACCCCTTTTATAAGGGGCGCATGTTTTTAATATGGCGCTGCGAATGCCCTCTCATAATTGCATACTATTAATTTTGTTTTGAAATTAACTTTATTTTATATTTAGTTTACTATGCCGGCTTTAGTCGCCTTGTATTTGTAGATACCAATAATAAAATGAGAATGTGATAACCTCAATACGTTTAAATGTAAACTTAAAAAACCGGCCAAGTGCGAGTCGGACTCGCACACCGAGGGTTCCGTAACATTATCTACTTACACTACTACTACACTGTATAATAAGACGAAAAAATTCTAAAAAATCGCGTTTATTGTATGGGGGCCTCCTTAAATATTCATATTATTTAATTTTTTAGTATTTGTTGTTATAGGGGCAACAGAAATACACCATCTGTGAAAATTTCAACTGTCTAACTATCATAGTTCATGAGATACAGCCTGGTGACAGACGGACGGACGGACGGACGGACATCGGAGCCTTAGTAATAGGGTCCCGTTATTACCTTTTGGGTACGGAACCCTAAAAATATTAACTATTCCTAAAAGGCTAGATACTACTATATATTTGTTCATAGACTTAATCTTTTTATTAAGTCTATGTATTTGTTAACAAAATTATAATCATGTTTATCTCATTAGTGAACTTGTTGTTCTTTAAGAGAAGTAACTTATCTTATCTGATCTTAAAACCTAAATGATACTTCTTGTGGTCAAAGAGAAGGCAAAAAAATTGTATCTTGTAAAATAATTAAATAAACCGCAATAAAATTCGGCGCTGATGTTTTATTGTAATGAGTAATAATCATTTAAACTTAATACATCATCAAGATGAATGGTATTGATTTTTAAGTTTTTATTGTAGTTACGACCGGGGAGGTACCTCTCGCTTTAGACGAGACCAGCGTACAGCGACTGTGCTGTCGAGTTTCGAGCGGTGTGTAAATAGCCGGTGGCCCATGGAGGTGGGCGGAGAAATGACTACAGTGCATCTGTATAACCTCTATGCGAATGTCTATGGGCGTTAGTAGTCATGGAAATAGCAGCGACTGCTCGTTTGTCCCCCTATACTATAAAAACAATATCACTTACAATAAAATAACTTTTAAACGGATTTTATCGCGGTTTATTTCTCCTTCATTTGTCACTAAGCATGGGCAATGCCCAGCTGAACTATTCTCTTATCACGATCTTATCTTCTTGTCCTATTGTGTTAGTCCTTCTAAACGAAAAGCTAAAGTCTTGATGCAGCGTAACTTTGCAAACATGAGTAGGTATAAATAATTTAAATCAAGATGCAGAAACAATTGACTGGTGTCCGTTATTTAATGCTCCATCAATTGACGGAATAGTAGAAATTTTTAATTCCCAAATACGCAGCCTATATGATTAACATGCCCCTGTTCGTATTAGTTCTACAAGACTGACGTTTCAAAAGCTTTTCAAACTTTCAACCATAAAGCTTCTAGAACGTCGTCTTATAAAATAATTAAATATACCCGCGATATAATCCGTTAAACTTTAATTGTAATAGGTAGGATATCGCTTTACAACATGTATCGTAATTTATTGCATGTGTAAACGAATAATCATCACTACATAGTATAAAACAAAGTCGCTTTACGCCGTCTGTCTGTCTGTATGCTCAGACCTTAAAAATTGCGGAAGAGATTTTGATGGGGTTTTTTTTATAGATATAGTGATTCAAGAGGAAGGTGTATTTATATAATAACTCCATTTCTGAAGTACGAAATCGACGCGCGTAGCTGCGAGCGGAAGCTAGTAAGTAATAACCCAACTGCAATGCTCGAACGATTCCACCTAATTTGCGTTTGGGGTTCTGAAATAGATATTTGCAAATTTTGCGTTACCGACATGTTTATTTACGTCGCCGATGTTTGCAGTTAATTATGTTAATGGATTGCAGTTTAAACACGAGTCTTGTCTCTGGCTGTTTGCACTTGAGTCCCGGGATATTCGGGACTGCAGCTAGTTTCGGTTCGTAACTGAGACGAGATTGTGGACGCCGGGTTTGTTTGAACTCGTGGTGTTTGTTTTTGTGCTCTAAGGTATGTTGCTTTTAGTGATTTCTGTCCTTCTTTTTATTTTATGGTAAAAGTGGCAAACGAGCAGTCGGAGCCATTTTCACGATTAAAGATAGATGCGCTATCCTCCTTTCTCCTCCCACCTACATGGGACACTGGATACTTAAGCAGCTCACTGTTACAACCCTTGATACAATGCAATAAAGCATTACTCAGCAATCACCCCATGCAGTTAGATTTTTCTATTGATTCAGCATTTTTAGCTTTGATTCTTTTCATACATTTAATTACAGTTAGTTACGCTCTGGACGCCGCCGCGCATAGTCGCTAAAGTTAATATTTAGGAAGTTCCTAATTTTGTAGAGTTTTGAGTAATAAAGTTTAGTGGTGAAACTTTTAGTTTTTTTAAAAAGACAGACAGGCAAGGCCGTGTAACAGCACAGCTGTCACTTTACGCCGGTCTCGTGTAAGCGAGAGGTACCTCCCCGGTCATGCCGGCCCAATTCGGCTGCATGGAAGCATGCAGTGTGGCACTACCTCTTACTAAAAAAGTGGTTGTTATTGCGTAGGTCAAAGTTGCATTGAAAGATATATTGGTAACTTGATTTTATTACTTTTTAAGTTATATTTCTATTAAAGGTTTAAGAGGTTAGTACTCTGGTAGTGTCTGACCAATATTTTTTACAGAAAAATGCGTTTACGCACTGCCACTGCAACTGGGTGAGATCCGACAGGGGCGTGGGGCTCGCGGCGGAGACGAATACCTACCAAAACCCCGCGGGTGCCATCGGCCGCTTATGTTGGAGTGCCCCGGCCGTCTATGTTGGCACCCGGCAGGCTTGTCCCCCAATCGTGAACCGAAATCCTTCGACAGAGAGGGTAATGCGGCATATCTTCCTTAGAATTTTCCTTGTCCGGGCTGGACTGTGGGTCAGGTTTCCAGCCTGGCCCCTGATCACAGTTAGGGAGCGAATTTGTCGCACTCCCGTTCGTGGTCAGCGAGACGGGCTACTTTCTGCCCTCTCCTTTCTAAGTGTTTGACCACGTCGGCTGCGATATACTAACGACTACCACTTAGGTAGTAAATACAATACAAATTTATTCCCGTCCGTCCCGTGGACGGCCCTATAAAAGGGCGTAATATGTATCTTTATTGATTAATAAACATTATGACGTATTTACCTAGGCCTAGAAAATGCTGTATCGTTAATGATGCAATAACCATTCGGAGGGTGGCCTGTCATTGCTATTATAAACTTACAGAAGGAAAACTTTAACAACCGCTGCATGTTGCTGTAAAACTTTATAGCATAATTAGGGTTAATGGTGGAGTTGCGGGATAAATAATACGGGGTTCTTATTACTTATGGCGATTAAATAAATGGACCTTATTTAGTGGTTTTCTTAATTTTTTAAGTTTATTATTACAATTGAATTTTTTTTTTTCTGTGGCAACACTAGGAATAAGACGTTAAAATAAGGGCTCCCAACTAAATTTAATGTTAAAATTCGTAAAATAATATAAATTGATAATATTTAGTCATAGTTGTTTAGTTTAATAGTGTTTAAATCGAGAAATAATATCAATTGTATGTATATAACAATTGATATTCAATTCGGAAATTGTGTATTTCGAATCTCAAGCGAACTGTCAAAATTTGAACTGTAGCTATTTAAATAATACTCATAAAACGTTAATTAGAGTTATTCAGTGTGTTATTATAAATTTAATTTACGTGAATTTAAACTACGGTGACATCTAAGTGAAAAACAAGTGCATTACACAAGTAAATACAGTAATTGCAAATACCAATTGTACATCTATCAAGGTAACTGATTAATCAAACATTTTTATAAACTTTTAGTAGTTTTTTTTTAGTATATTTAAACTATATTGCACCACGAATATATTATAAAATAGATATATTAAATATAAATAGT
>LUGF01027614.1:170698-196885 GCA_001625245.1 Calycopis cecrops | reverse complement strand
GATGCCCATGGATTTGATATTCTCTTGCTTTTTTGTGTTGCCTTACACTCAGCCAGATGAGTTGCCGCAGGCTAGTAACCTATTCGCAAATATCCTACAAATACAAACACATTTTACCTTCGCTTTTTTTTTTTGCGCACTCGCATTTAATTTAAGATTAAAAGAGGAAATATTGAAGTAACAGGCTTTTATTACGACTGAACATTCTTCATTTTTGACTCCGAACGAAGCGGGCACTGGTTGTTTTTAAATTTTTCCCATAGGCTTTTCTTTATCATGCCGAACGATATTTAACTACGATTTATTTTACTCAAATTCCTAATAAAAATGTCCTCACTAATCACAAATATTATTCATCTTTAATCATCATTTGGAAACCTTGAAATCATCACTATCCTGACTAACCCTTATTTTACCTATTTACTATTTAATTATTTATATTTCTTTATTATTTACTTGTTTACAAGCTAAGTGGACACTTAGCTCGTAATTACTATTTATTTAATGAATTTTTGTTTTTAAGTGTTAAGTAATAAATAAATAAAATAAAAATAAAATTAAAAATTTATTTAATAATTAATGTACACAGGGAAAACAGACATTACAATCTTAATATTATAAACACTTGTACAAAGGTACTACTTATCCCATAGTGAGATTTCTACCAGTAGTCCTGCAACAGGAATTGAATTTCTATAATAAACACAATAATAGTGTTATAGATAATAATACTATTATAGATAAATCAAGACAGCTTATATTTGTAAGAGTGAGTCTCATTCCTGCATTGCAGCCGAATCGGGCCGGCACGACCTTGAAAGTACCTACCTCTCACTCACATGACACCGCCGTAAAGTGCTGGCTAGCCTGTTGAATTTCGCGCGCTTGCGAGAATCCGATTCCATATTGGGAGAGGATCACATTTAAAATACATTACATGAAAAATATAGTGACATTAATTAAACTATCATTAAAACTACGCGAGTTCCTCTTCGGAGGCAGCAAATACAGGTACATCTGTACCTATATTTCAGTATACATATACTTCAGTTCACATCTGTACCTACAGTTCAGGATGTCTATCATATGTCATGAAAATAGCTCCAATTGCTCCTTTGTTGTTTTAAACTGTAAAACAACATACTAAGCGCATATATTCTCATTAAGCGACCATTGACTAATGTACAACCATAGCAGATAAATATATTCAATACAATCATAACGAAAGATACCTCCAACATCTTTCTGTTGAATCAAACCTTTTAAATAAAATAAAATTTATGCGCAAACTTTCGTCTCATTCGGATTCACTTGAGCAAAAATTATTACTTCTATCTGTGAATTTAGTTTAATGGTTCCGTCAAATGCGCGGAGACAACGAACGGGGTTTCAACTCAGATAACGTCTCGGAGTGAACATCTTAAAACTACATTAATAACGCGGGAAGAGAAGAAAAATCCGAACATAACTTATGTTTTGTTAGAGCTGTAAGTTATATTTCATTTAACTCTATTTCATAACACTATTTCATACACTAGTTCATAATATAAGCAATTATGGAAGGTAGAAAATAGGAGGTCTAAAGTCGTGTGATACAGTAACATAACTCTCAGCGTAACGTTTTACCGTGCTTGCATCGCATACGTCTCATGTGCACTCTGTAGTTTTGAATCACGTTCTTTCTTAATGAGTAAAATCCAGTCGCGTGTTGAAGCTGAGAGTAACTTACTTCATTATTTAAGCAATGACTAAAATATTCATGTTTAAGTTTAATATTTATTTAACAAAGTAGTGACACTTCATTGTAGTTTTGTTTAACTGGTTTACAAAAAACACCCGCGAATTACTTTTTGAACGTTAAAAAAATCTTTCTTGTTTGAGACTTTCGCGATTTTTATAGATTTTGTATATATTTTACTGGTTTTAAACACTATAAAATATTTATAAATTCATTCTTTCTAATAAGTAGGAATAATATGATTTTGCCAGGGAAATGACAATACGTCAAAGTATATAGTTTGTAAAATAGCCCATCTTGTTTGCAATATAATCATTGCCACATCGTAATTAAATTATTGTAATATTAAACAGACTATTCGGTCTGTAATATCTCAGTGTCGAGAAATCGCGGCGCAATCGTACCTCCCGTCTCGTCACTCCACTGAAGAGTTTAAATATTTGAAAATTTTCAAACCTAATATGTCCATAGTACACTTTGAAATCAAATGTCATAGTTACAAAGCTATATTGGGCGTAACAAGTGACACTTGTGCCATATTTACAATAGATACAAATTAGCACAATCCTAACAGTCAAGTCAGTCCCTTGTAATGATGTTCGACGTGTTTCTAAACAGCATTCTAGCAAAGTCAAGTGAAAAATACAAAATATAACCTGCTGCTATGTAAAATGGCCCCTCTTGTACATAATATAATCGTTGTAATTCAACAATTGTGAGGGAACAAGTGTAATATCTCAGGGTGTCGAGACAGCGCGGCGCAATCATGGCCCGTCGCGTCAGTCCCCAGTTGTGTTGTTTGACATTTTCTTGTTATGCACTTTGCCTACTGCAACCGCTTCCTATGAAACTATCTACACTTTAATTAAACGTTGAAATTTCGAGACAGTTGTTGGTTTGTATTACAGTTTCGCAGTTTGTGGATGTAATGTTTTTATATTGATTTATTGTTTAATGCTAATTGAATAATTGTAAAATTTTAGGAACTCTGTGTAAATTCTGAATTTGTTTGCTATGTTCAACAAACAATTGCAAGAAATTTATGAGTTAACGAGTCTCAGGAGGTTGCACTATCTTTTCGTAAAACATGGATGTCAATCAATATAACGAAATCAAACTCTATTAATTGATTTCATTAAAAACACTATATCAATTATGAAAGCCTTGTTAAAATATTATCATCAAATTATACTAAAATATAATACTTTTTTATATACTGCACTGTACTGTTTAACCCGCGACAAATTTATTCCAAGGCAACAATTAATTTTGACAGTATGACAAGATTTATTATATTCCAGATTGTAATATATATTTGTGCTAATTCTGTTAACTACTTTTTGCGTAAAAGAATAACAAATATACAAAAAAAATTATCATTTGTAAAAATTTTTAATGGATATGTAAAAAAAGTATAGGAAATAGAAATTAATGTAATATATAATAAGGAAAAATAATGGATATAGTTTTCCTTCTATATTTTTAAATATATCTATAATATTATTGATTGCCTTCATTTTAAGAGCCCGGTTAAAATTGTTTCCTCCAGGTATACTCGTTTGAAATTGATATTACAAAGAAAACACTTTCGGGTCACTTTAATTGACACGGCCGTCACGTGGCGTGACACATTCCGACAAAACATTGCTTTGACAAGGCCTGATCGATGAATAGTGTTTTAGGGGAGGAAAAACTGTTTTCATAGCAACAACAAGCACGAAAATATTTATCATCACAATAATCATTAATCTTGTTCCAACTACTTAATAAAACTTTTGTCTATAATTACAAAGATTAGCATTTCAATTAGTAATTTTTTACAAATGAAACTTTGACCTAAAGAATAAAGCTCGAGATTTTCAGGTACAGGTTGCGATAGCCGCCTTCTGCGTGACGGTCATAACCCAGAAATTGCTCACCGATCGAGAGAGGAGGAGGTGAATAATGATACTAATCAGCCCCTTAAAAGACGGAGAGGGGAGAAGCAAAGGCGCTGCACGAAATTTATGCTGCATTTCTAACTTTGCAACTGGGCAGGAAGTTCACCTATAGGCCCCCTTTGTGGAGGACTTTGGTACGGAAGGCGGTTGATGGAATCCGCAGCATTTTAGTGGGTATTCGATTTACCTGTGAACCCCACACGGGCCAATGGATTCCACTTTGAAGAGTTGGCAGCGCGTAAATGCATTTATTCGGGAAACAACAAAAACACTTTTTACAAGCTTTTATTTAATTCGCCTGTCCCACTTCAGTTGTTATTTCGTAATTTATTTTGCTTTTTACAGGCCAGTTAAATTAGATCTTGCTTGAGTTAATCTGATGACGGAAGGTAGTTAAACGACAAAATCCTATCTAGAGTTTGCACTCATTTGACACGTCATGTTGACATGAAAATTACGTACATTCATATTTTGCAAAATTACTTCTTTTATCTTTAGTTCACCTGATGGTTAGTTACAATAATAACTCTAGAGCTTGGGGCAAGGCATAATATTAAGGTGTATTATAAAGGTACCTTGAAACATTCGCTGTCTCTAGTGAAATTCCCATGCCATCTAGATACTATAACGTCGCGCCAACAACATAACCATTTATGCCACAAATATCGCCTCGTGTTCGTTTTGCCATCAATTGAGCTATAAAAACGGGTTTATCATATTCACACTCAAATAACCAGTGCGTGTGCCTTTTGAATGAGTCCACGCAGTCAGGTCCGTTCCATTGTCCGTCAGTCCCCGGCCCTGCACCTTGGCGTCGTATGAGGCGCCGAGCCGACGTCCCTGGACGTTATTTAGAGCCTCATTGTACTATTGAGCTCTCAAGCGCGTCGTTTCGTCGACTGATGCCACGTCACATTTCTTTTTTAAATGGCGTTTTTGATTTGAATAATGTAAATTATGTCCAATTTACTTCAGTGGAGTGATGTGGACTGGTTTCGAATGTTTATATTACTGGTTTTGCGCTAAAGCTTTTTTACCTGAATAGAGCAGACGATTCAGTTGAGTTTTAGTGTAAGCGAAACAAGCAGTCAGCAGACTTTTCATGATGCCCATACATATACTATTAATGCAGATATAGTGCATATGTTCTACTCCGCTTGAAAATAATAGAGTCAAAAACGAAACCAAATGAGACAGCATAACTGTCGGCTTATCATGTAAGCGAGAGATACCTTCATGGGTGGTAATCAATTCAGAATATTGTAAATTATTGGTAAAAAAGTGTTGGGAAATAATTCCTAATATTGGTGCGCAGAAGTTGGACTTAGATGACCCGAGCTCTTGAATATTGAATAATTATTAGAGGTTCTTATCGAAAGAGTGTCAGTGGGACCTGTCAGAAAGCTGCCCCTGCCTGTGGTTCTCTCTCTATCATAAGGAAATATATCTTGAACTATAATAAACAACACCTTCAAATTTTTGCTGACTCGGCAACGCTTCGCGATGGCTTCGTTGTTACATCATTAATAATTATGCTAAATTATTTAACATAATTATAGAAAGTACAATAATCGTCATCTATTGGACGATTACATTGATAACGAAAACGAATGAAATACGAAGGTGTTTTATCGCCATTTACAAGAAAATAATATGCAAAACAATTTTCCTATTGTCTAAATTGGACTAAATTACATACGCATGTAAAATTCCGTCAAAATCGATTCAGTTGTTTCGGTGTCCAAGGTGCACAAGTTACATGAGATTATTATATGTAGTGTAGCTAATAATTATAAATACTTTAAGTATCTAATATCTATCTAGTCAATACGGGTTGCTCTACTAATATGGAAAACAAAATTGGAAAATATGTATGCCTGTATTACAGAAAATCTGTTCAATAAGTGAAGTTTATATTCGTGATAAATCAGCACTTAGACAAAAAAATAATCGGTGACGCAATGCTCGAAAAACCAGATCTATAATGTTACACCGCCCCTCAGCCCATCCAGACTCTCACAAGCACGACACGACACAGCAGGACATCGTTTCACGCCAGTGTTACTGGAGCAAGATCGATGATCCCGGTTGAGCTAGCTCTTATCAAAAGGGGGGGCTAGTTATGCAACTAGCTCTTATCAAAAGGGGGCTAGTTAAACAACTAGCTCTTANAGTTTTGCAACTAGCTCTTATCAAAAGAGGGGGCTAGTTATATACAACGAGCTCTTATAAAAAAGGGGGGTTACTTAAGCAACTAGCTCTTATAAAATGGGGGGGCTAAATATGCAACTAGCTCTTATCAAAAGTACCTCATCAAAATGCCGGTGTGGTACTAGGTCTAGAGAGGGCTTGAGGAAGGAGGGTAACGCATCGATAAAACCTCTATGTCTGTCATCCGTAGTCACGAAAATGCCTCCGACTGCACGTTTCCACCTTAGGGCGAAGCCAAACGAGCGTAATTTTATGAGTTCTGAGTCGCGTATTTTCTGTCGCGTAAATTCTGCTGCGCAAATGAGTTGTCTGCCGACTCACACGCACAAACTCGACCGAATTTCTGTCGGGGCGAGGGAGGGGCAGGGATCCAACGCACTTGATGACACAAACACCCCGTACTAACGCTCAATAGTAACTGAATAAATTACGTCCGTGTGGCAGCTCCACAGAAATTCAGTTGGCCCGGCCGAAATTCTGCGACTCACGACTGAAAAAATTACGCCCGTGTGGCTCCAGCCTTATACTATATAAAAACTCTACATACTCTATTCAGCTGTAACACAGTTGACAACGCATTGTTTGTTATAAAGTTGCTGCCATTAGCAGCTATTTTATCGCGTTTTATTTACTTTGTGAGTTTCCGGTGGTCCGTTAGTGGAGAAGAAAGAAGGAGAGCAACATCTGCGAAATCATGCAGATGTCTTTATGAGTCTGTATTCACTAAAAGGCTATTTACTATTCATTTGACCCTTTGGAGTATACTATAAAAAAGAAAATCTGCTTCTTAAAACATAGGTCATTAAAATTTTGACGCTGTAGGTCATTCTATTAGCGTCAAATTATTAATATTATAGAAACATCCTCACCACAAATTGATTTCACCGACCAATTCATCAATCTCCCTGACTTATTGATTGATGATACTACTATACATTGACGGACAGTAATTAAAAGCATACGAGTAAAAGAAAATGTCTCCTACGCAAGATTTAAGCAATCCTGAACTTAATTTTAAAAACATAAGGTACATAATCACTTGAGGATGAATTCATTAAAATTTGTTCATTCTGAACTTGCTTGCACGTATCACGTTTGGACACTATCACCATTTGAGAATGGTCTACGATGGCTTAGCGGCTGAATTGTGAAGAAAGCTCTAGTGAAGCTGGTGCTTTAGAGATGGCCACGTCAAATTACTTTATTATCGAGTACAATCAGCTAACGCTTTGCTATTTTGTTATGACAGGTTATTTATTTTGTTGCGCTATGTTTTGTTATTTCCACCACGTAATTGGTATTGTAATTAAAAATTCTTTGTGATTTGCCAGCCAATATTGTTTCAAGGGTGTTTAAGATACCAATGTATATTTAGTTACGAAATTATATTGTTTGAGGCATACAGCTTTTACTACTGCCATTTATTAAGTCAGGAATTTAAAATTTATTAATATTCTACATTCATTACGTCAAATTTTATGTAAGAGGTACCCACGCAGCATGCATGCATGTAGCTATTAAGGCCGGTACAGCCTGGGAGGTATCTATCACTTTACACGAAACCGGCGTAAAGTGATAGTTATGCTGTCACGTTTCGTGCGGTGTGAGTAGCCGGTAGCCCATGGAGGGAGGATGAGGAAGGACGACAACGTAACGTATAACCTCTATGCAGATATAGTCGGTAATCATGGAAATGGCTCCGATTTATCGTTTGTTCCCTTATACATACTATGCTAGCTGCGCCCCGTGGTTCCACTCGCGTAAATTTCGATTCCAGTAAACTGTCGACCAGATTGAAGATTTCCTCGTCTGCCTTTGCGTAAATTGAAAAAGGTTTCTGATCAGTACTGCATGGATAAAAGCGTAATTATGTAGATTATTGCTTACAGACGAGATTTAAATTATTTTATTGCAGCAGGTTATTTAGGTATCAAGTAGATGTACTAAATATTTCACTTTGTCTTCTTTATATATATAAATTAATTGTTGTCTGTATGTTCTTTATAAAATCGTAAGCTATACATTTGATCATGTAATGATCTTTAGTAAAGTTGATGTGCTCATGCACATCAACTTGATGCCCATGAAGATTTATGAGTTGGTACGAACAATTTTCGCCAGATGGCGCCACGCGTAGCAACGCACGCAGGGTACCAAGTAATATTTTATATTTCAAAGTGAAGTTACTATTTTTTTATGTCGCCACATCTAATATATAAAAACATGTACCTATAAAAAGAATAGTAGGTATATATAAAATATCATCTACAATAGTATTTTATATATATTATTAAAATAGCGTTGTTGACTTCACAAATATTGAAAAACTCTGTGATCTTTTGTAGTGCTTATAATATATTTTAATGTCTGAATCAAGTCCTATATCAAGGCTAATTTGAAAATTAAAATCGAAGCGGCTTAGACAGAAACATCACATAGAATTCTATCTAATCTACATACATACATACGCGCGAGAGCAGATGTTTTGCAATTTACTACAAAATATCATAACTTTTTACGTTTCATACAAACGATTTGAAAGTTGCTTTCAGCGCGAACCGGCTCGGTCTGTAGCCGCAGCGGTGTGGCGGAGACTGACTATGTTCAATTAAAACTAAACCGAGGATACCACCACAAACTGTATGTTATCAAATGTATCGAGAATATCTATTTCATGCCAATATAACCACGCTCTCTATGGTGAACAAAACATTATAGAGCTCCGAGTTATGCCTGTTTTGTGTAGTTTTTGGATAGATTTGGAAGAAATGGGCGAAGAAGAGAGATGCATCTGCTTTAGCTATGGTTGTGTTGGAGTCTTGCTTCGATAATAACTTGGCAAGCCTCCGATTGTTTTCGAAGTTATAGATACTTCTTTGGGTGCCTTTGAGTTAAATAAATACGATGCGACAACAACAACATAACCGAAAGGTAAGAGAGGAGCATGTCATTGACATGTCTGACCAGAAATTTCATTGCCAATATTATGACTTATTTCCCACTAGCTGCGCCCCCCGAATTCACCCGCGTCGTTCCCGTGGCGTACCTATACCATATCATCCCATGGCATCCCATAGGAACATTTTATCTAAAAAACTATCCTGTGTTAATTCAAGCTACTCTCTATGTTCGTGCCAAATTAAACGAAAATCTGTTTAGCAGTTTTCGAAGGAGTAACAAACAAACAAATAAACAAACAAACATACAAATTTTTGCATTCTACTACGGCATCGGCATCTATCCTACTAATAGGATAGATGACAACTACTTACTACTTACATACTTACAATAATACACAAACATTTTTACAATTTTACAATTACAAACATTAATCGAGTTAAAATACATTTTCATCTATGTTTTATAGGATACGATAAAAAATATTTTCAAACATTTTCAATCGCTGCCTTCGCAAACCAGGGCGCGGTTTGCAGCCGCACCGGTACGAGCTTGTTCAATTAAAACCGAACCAAGATAACCGACGTCACGTGCGCTCGAGGACTGTATCTTGTCAAATCTATCGGGTGTATCCGTATTTGGCGCTATCGCCATTAATAAGCGGCACAAACGAATGTACCAGCTTGTTTTTTGTTGATCTTACTACGTAGTAAATGTAACTAGTAAGTAGTAAGTTTTGTTTTGTATTGGACCAGCGTGATTGGAAAATAAACCAAAACATTTACAATTTATGTATCCTCGCTATTATCATTATCACTACACAGTATAAAACTAAGTCTCTTTCCGCCGTCTGTGTGTGTGCGTTTAAAATTACGCAACAGATAACTCCATTTTTGAAGACTGAAATCAACGCCGGCGAAGCTGCTAGCAGAAGCTAGTACTTTTTTTTTTAGTAAGAATTAGTGCCACACTGTTTGCTTGCATGCAGTCGAATTGGGCTGGCACGACCGGGGAGGTACCTCTCGCTTACACGAGACTGGCGTAAAGTAACAGCAATGCTGTCGCGTTTCGCGCGGTGTGTAAGTAGCCGTTGGCCCATGGAGGTGGGAGGAGCAAGGTGGGCAGCGTATCTGTATAGTCTCTATGGCGTCGGTAGTCATGAAAATGGCTCCGACTGCTCGTTTGCCCTCCTATACCATAAAAAAAAATTATATATTTAGTTAGTATATTGTTAGTTAAAAGTGTGAGTGCCATGCTCTATTGCCGCCTAATAGGGCCCTGCACGATCGGAAAAGTTCTTTAACTTCCTAGCTCAGTTCTTTTGCACACCTAATTTAGTCCACAAACATATCTACTGCTATGAATGTAGATATGTGGCGTATATATTGGCGTCAATTACTTACAATCAGTTAAGAACTTACTTATATTATATAAAAAAACATGTTTTATTAATTATAAGAACATTCTTCAATCTGCGTATCTTCTACACGTTTTTAATATTTTAGACTAAGTACCTGTGCTAATAGCAAAGCCTTATTGTATTTTTAAGATGGTGAGAAATAAACCGTTCCTTAAGTCTTTATACCCACAGGAGAAACCGGGAAATGGGAAAAATAACAGGAAAATGAGAAATATAATCTTAATAACTGTTCATAAATGTTAAATTACAAAATAGAAAAATAAAGTAGGAGATTATTGTAATGAGAATATTTTACGCATGTATATTGTATTTTTTTTATTTTATGTGTTACTAGCTGTGTCCCCCGGTTTCACCCGCGTGTAATTTCTAAGAAATCCATACAAACTTCAACACCATATTTCACCCCTTTAGGGGTTGAATTTCTAAAAATCCTTTCTTAGTGGATGCCTATGTCATAACATCTACCTGCATGCCAAATTTTAGCCCGATCCATCTAGTGGCTGTGCGTTGATAGATCACTATGTCACCTTTGAGTTTTATATTTAGATAGATAGATTTTTTTATGTAAATAGTTACGATCGTTACTTATGGAACCAAATAATCATTAAACTCCTAACTAGAGTTTACTCGTAAACATGTATAGTTAAACTACTTTCTATAGCCAACTTTAAATTCACTTGCTTTATCACCACCAAATCTGACGACACTTCATGCTTTTAAATACGACAAATCTTTCAGGCTTTAGCATAAGCATATATACATACATAAATACGCTTAAAAGGCTTTCTCATTCTACAGTATTCAGGTAAAAATTAACCATATCTTCCTCAAACAGGCCTAAAAAACTTCCATCCGTGACCAATCCATAAGCCGTACCTCACCTGAATTGCAAGTAAATTTGAAAACGATCCAGCGTAACATTTTAAAGCGAGAATCGCATCAAAATTATCTCGTTTAATGGCCACAATAAAATATGGGGCCGGAAGCTGATATGAGAAGGATAAATAAAACACATGTCGTTAAATCCGGCTGTAAAACGTATCATTGTACTGAACGACGATGTACGCGAACGTAAAAATTGCTGAATGGATTTTGATGCAACATATTTTCGTTCGTTGCATGGTTTATTCTATCAACAACGAGAGTTGATAAATTATGTGTTTATCGTTTTTTAAGGGCAAATACTGATAGATCTATGCTAAAAGCTAAACCCTGTGGGAATATTTTTTGTATGATATCCTACTAATATTATAAATGCGAAAGTCTGTATTTTTGTTTGTTTGTTTGTTACTCCTTCACACAAAATCTGCAGAACAAATTTTCATGAAATTTGGCACACACATAGAGAGTAACTTAGATTAACATATAGGATAGTTATTATCCCGAAAAAATGTTCCTATGGGATGCCGTGGGATGATTATCTATTTTCCACGGGATTGAAATTTACACGGGTGAAACCGCGAGGCGCAGCTAGTCCTACTAATATTTATTATAAATTGCAGTCGTGGCATAATGCGAAAACGACCTACTATTCGTCTGCAATAAGCTGGAGATAATTATTATCACATTCAGGGATTTTAGGAGACCAATGAGAAAGCGAGCTATGTGCAAAGTAGGTAGGTGAGAGGTAGTGCCACACTGTATGCTTGCATGCAGTCGAATTGGGCCGGCACGACCGGGGAAGTGCCTCTCGCTTACACGAGACTTGCGTAAAGTGAAAGCTGTGCTGTCGCGTTTCGTGCGGTGTGTAAGTAGCCGGTGGCCCATGGAGGTGGGAGGAGAAAGGAGGGCAGCGCATCTGTATAGCCTCTGTGCGGATGTTTGTGGGCGTCGGTAGTCATGAAAATGTCTCCGGCTGCTCGTTTGCCCTCCTATATCATAAAAAAAAAAGTTATTAGAGAAGTAGGATTTAAATTAGTGAACAAAGGACACGGAAAATAAAAAAACAAATACGCATAAGTAGTCGTTATATCGTACCGTAGAGCTGTGAGAGTGCTACTAGAAAAATCAAATAATTATGTTTTAGGCAGTTTATCAATACTAGATGATTTGTATGATTTTTTGGCGTATTTTCAGTAATAAATAGCACCTATAAAGCTTATTATTACGTGAATTGGGTTGACATGACTGCTCAGATACCGTCACATAGTGACCTTCGGCCATAGGGCAAACCTTCGGCATAACAATTATGAGGATGTCTGTGGACAACAGTAGTCATCAGTCATCATCAAAAGTTTCGTTTGTCGCTTCATACTATAAAAATATTTATTTTTCTTACAGACTGTACTATCATAACAAATATAAAGAATCTCCAGGGTCAACGACCCGCATATATCCAACCCCCGTGAGTAATACTTCCCTAATGTATCTCTATGTAACCTACGATAAAAGGTTCTATCCATGAGAGCCCATTGATGTAATGTATGTACATTTGAGTTTGATTTACAATGTATTTCATTCTCACCTTTCATTCTTGCATGTATTTTCAGAGCGTATATATTTATCAGAACCTTTTTTTACCCGACTGTACAAGGAAGATGTAGCAATTTGTAGTGGGGAATGTGATGAATCGTGGTATTTATCAAAAGTGTATTTACTAGTCTAATATCATCGGTTACCATTAAAAAAATATTAATAATTTTAAACGTTAACGAAAAGTGTTAACCGATTCTTGTCCCAGATGTTAGTCTCCTTTTAAATAGCTGCAGTCGTAGATGTGTAGAAAAATAAAGAGTAGAAAAAAGAAAAAATAAATACATTATTTTACAGTAGCGACAGAAATTAAAATATGAAACGATCCGCACCAAATATTTAACTGAATAATTACATACTCAAATCGAATAGACATAGCTTAGAATTACCACAAGAATGAGACTAGGATATCGATTGAAAAAAAATCCAATCGAATTAGATCTATGTATTTGATAGCTAATATTTTGTAGCTACAGACACACAGACACAAAGTTATAATACTCCTCTTTTGCGTGGGAGGTTAAAAAAGTAACATATAATAGAAGCACAAAATTTCCAAAGTACCTCTCGTATTACAGGAGAAGCATTGTGCTTGCCCTGAAGTGCTCCGACTATTGCCGTTACTTATTTAAAGTTTTGATCTTGAAAGTATTTTAAAAAAGTTGCCGGAAGTATTCCCAATACTTTTCTTAAAATACGTATAAAGTATTTTGATAATACTTTTAGAATACACCAATACGTTAGAAAATAAAAATCTTTACAATACGTTTGTTCTGTGAGAACGCCCAGACTTTTCGCTTTCGTGCAAGGTGAGAACAAAACGGAGGCGCTAGGGTGTCAAGTTTAATTGGTGGTGTATTTCAAGACAGGCCAGGAGTTCGTGCACGTGTGTAGACCAAATTAAGTGCGGCCTCACTTGCAGCGATTTATATTCTTGGAAACGCTGTACACAGTCGACCAATATTAATATGTTAATATAGTAGATATATAATGTAGTGCCAATGCTGCATTCGACGTAAGTTTGGCCGGCACGAATCAAGTGTGCTTTCAGCTGGGAAGCTGAGAGGACTACGGGCTTCGAGGTGAACCTGGGCTTGCTCGCAAGGGGGAGCATTGCCCTCTTGGTGTCTGGTAGTCTGCAACAATTAGTCGGCTGGTACGACAGGGAAGGAACCTCTCGCTTACACGATACCGGCGTAAAGATTGCTAGATACAGCTATGATGTAGCGTTTCGGGAGGATTAAGGAAGGCAAGGCATCTATATATGCTCTATGTAAGTGTGAATGGCATCAGTAGTCTCAAGAACCTTTCTTCCCCAGCAGTTATCGGTTTTCTGAGCAATGTGGCCTGCCTTAGTCGGGCCATAAATACTGTTACAATTAAAAATAAAAAACATTACATTCGAAATTGGAATCTGTCATTTTTATACTTTCAAAAATATTTTTTCTTTTTAACAGAACTTGTGGCTCGACTAGATATATATTATTTTTGAAATGCATAATATAAATATAATATTTTTGTCATACAAGTATCAAATCAAATCTTTAAATTGATATTAAACATAAAAAGTGGATAGTATTTATCATGGTATTTACTTGTTACAAATCTAGTAAGCCTGGCAAATTTCATTATAAAATAAAATAGAAATAAAATTACTTTATTTTATATTTTTCGAAACGGCTTTACAAATTTTTATGATTTTGTATTTTTGTTTACGGTATGACAGTAGTGGTTAAAATTTATTTTGACATAGGTATAGCTTGTGATATCTCTGTTTCTGGAACAGAATATTAGGATTTTGTATTCTCAGTTGAAATCAAAGTATAAAAAAATATTCAATTTTCCAATAGTAGCTGTAAGTTGCACCCCAACTTTAGCATCAATTTTAACGTAGGTACTATCGAATACGAATCCCATCGAGGGTCACTGTTTTCGCCCTTAATTGGATGGTTGCCAAGTATAATGTGTTTTTGTATTTTCTAACGCCATTTCGTGTAAATTTTATTCCATTTTTTCATGATGAAAAAAAGTGTAGTTAGATATATTTATTATTTTAACTAACAACCCTAACGGTATTTTACATAATAGTTATTGAGTTAACTAAGCTAGCCTAAAGTAAAGTCCAATTTTGACACGTAAAAAATATTTCCTTTGAATATTCTTTTATTTCTTCTTTGTCATTTCTTTGATTATTATCTTACTTCTTAATGTTGATGCCTCGGTAAAGAAAGATAATAAAAAAAGTATTACCTGACTTCACAAAAATATTAGTTTCTCTATTCCTTTCTAACATACTTACGTTTATAAATGTAGAAAGTAAGTAGAATCATATATAAAGCATTGTTATGACTAGCAGTATAGTATAGCTTCCATTTTGGTTATGATATTTGGGACAGGCATCTATTTTTGTGTTATAGAATGTTTATTGGTGAAAACTAATTACTCATATCGTAAAATAAACATTGAAAAAAACATTCAAAAATACATCCAAATCAGTATCACTTCTGATACATGCCAATCTAAATTCTCTCGATTAAATTTGATTTGCTCGAAAATTTACCGAAGAACAAAAGTTTCTCAGTACGAAGTACAGTTGACCTACGGATATCGGCGTCTAACCCCGGCACGCTTCGCCCGAGGACGAACCTTGTCAGATATAGTTCAAAGTCAAAATTTATACACTCATGCGCACAGCGAGTGCGTTCAGTGGATTTATTGTCTCTATCGCGAGGCTTTAAGCTATAAAGTGATTTTAAATAGGCTCCTCGTAAATCCCGGCCGGGAACGTCACATAAATTAGAAACGCGCTTGAACTCGCGTTTGTTGCTTTTTCCATTGGATTCTTTACTTTAAGCGGTTATTGCAGGTGAAGCTCCACTGAGTCATTAGGCATCAGCGAATATACAAATCTGCTAATATTAAAAGTGTATACTATGACTGAATCTATGAGTATTCTTACTCTACTAAAACTCATAATATTAGCTTTATATCACAGAATCTACGTGCATAGATTCTGTGATTAATGCTATTATAAACAACACCATAATAATATGATCTATGTATATTGTATAACCACTGCTCATATCATAAATGCAAAAAAATTGATATTCTTCCGCGAAAAAACCAATGAATGGATTTTAATGAAATTTGACACAAATATAGATCACATCTGAAATAATATAAACCAACCTTTTTTATGAACCTAAAACTTTCTAAAATTTAAAATAGAATTTTAGTATTTAAATTCCACTAAATCACAACAGTTTTTGATCGCCATCAAAATACAAATCTTTTAGATAAAACTGTTATTAAGATTTTCCTAAATACCCAGAAACAAGTAAATATCCTACCTGTTTTTTCACTGTAATTTAAAAAAAGCCACACCGAGTTGAGATGAAAAATAGCAACGTAATCAATCATTGTTCCCACCTTCAACTTTTTTAATAAGTCAAACGTCTGGATTGATAAGAGAAACACTAAACTCTGACAATAATAAATTAGGAAAACTCATGAATATTTATATTTTGGACGCCATTTCGAAATTATATTTCAAGATAACTTTTAACTAGATGAAAATAGTACCATATAGATTGATAATTAATCATGATCATGTCATTGCTGATTTATGCTGTATCTCTTTATCGTCAGAAGATGGGTTCAATAAAACAGCGACGGAAACTAACATGAACTCAGAAATCATATTTCGAGGTCTTTGGCTTGAAAAAGTCGGCATGATCAGAGCAGTACATCCTTTTTTACATCGTGGTCAGACATACTTTTTTGGAGGAGAAGGTCGGATAGAACCTCCAAAATCTTCTCTCCTTCTCAGATAATCACAGCGTAATTATATTATTATATTTAAATCTACCCCCAGCCTTTATAATTTTCGCTCACTTTGTTAAATTCATGCAGAAATGTAAAACGAACTCACAATTATTCAAATTGCACTTAATACATGCAGTTATGAGAATAATGATATGAGAGACGCCAGAAATTATGTTAATGCAACACAAATAATGAGGTTATAAAACTCTCCATTATCTGCTGAGTTCAGTTCATTAAATATCATTTAAGCATAAAGACTTTAGCAAGAGGTAGTGCCACGCTGCTTGCATGTAGCCCAATTGGGCCGGCACGTTACAAGATACCGGCGAAAAATAATAGTTGTGCTGTCGGGTTTCGTGCGATGTGTAAGTAGCCGGTGGCCCATGGAGGTGGGAGGAGTAAAGAGCGCATCTGTATAACCTCTATGCGGATGTCTCGGAGACGGTAGTCATGAAAATGGCTCCCACTGCTCGTTTGCCCCTTATACTATTAAAAAGAAAAAAGAAAAGAAAAAAAAAGATGTCTTTAAACCATATATCGTGGGCCGATTTGATGTTTGGCTTTTTTGGGTTTTGGTAATAACATAGGGAATTGATGATTTTTATAAAAATATAATAATGAACAAAAATACCCTTAAAATGTAGATTTATGACCCAATTTTCTTTTAGCGTGGTTTTTGTAAACAGCGTTGTATGTTTTATATTATGTTTTATGATAAAGGTAAATCGTCTACATAGGTAACGGTATATGGTATCCCTGGCGACTTATGTAGATTTTCGAAGATATATTTCTTTAGGCAAATATAAAAGACCTTTTTTTTTCGTGACTACCGACGCCCTTGTCCGTATAGAAGGGGTTATTATATATACGCATATAGGATGCCCCCTTTCCTCCTCCCCCTCCTTGGGTCACCGTATACTTATACACCACATGAAACGCGACGTCACAGCTGTCACTTCACGTGGGTATCGCGTAAGCGAGAGGCAGCTTACCGTGCCGACCCAATTCGGCTGCATGCATGCACACTTATGCAGCGTGGCACTACCTCTTACTTATAAGATGGGTAATATTTACCCAGGCTGTGACTTGAATTAACAAAAGTGATTATGCCAGCATCAGTCAAGCCCCCGGCCACTCCGGAGGGTTTATACCTGGGCGTCATTACAGATGAGTGATTATGAAGTGTCATTTTTTTTCTCCTTAGGCAGTTGTTTGTGTCACTGATTGATATTACACAGGTGTTGAGTTGGGGCATTTGAAACTCTTATTAGCTATACAAAACTCGAGAGTGTATCAAAATGGTTCCCATTAATCTATTTTGGTTTCATACTCAGATATTATAGCTATTTATATAACATAAAAATAATGTAAATAATAAAAAAAATTGAGAAGTTTTTCTTCCCTATTCGTTAATATCTATTAATAGTATAGATTAAGTTAATATGTTTGATTAATTAAAATGTTTAATTGCATAGAGAGAAAAGATACTTAAGGAAACAAAAAGAGAGATGGCGAACCATTTCTTGAAATAATGTGAACAAAACGGACCAATATTAATCCAATTAATTATTTTCAGATTAAAAATAAAATATCAAACGCTTTTATCAAATCTGCTGTCTTAGGCTGAATGTAACTCAGCTGAAAAGTAATCTTAGTGTTTGAGGGTGATATTCACCTCAACTGACTTTTGATTCAACAAAAGCAATTACTTGAGCGTCGCTAACTTGTAGCCTGGGGGCGTTCTGACTATTCTTTAGAATGACAGACGCCACTCCGGATTAATTAGACTCATTTATTAATGTAGGGGAAGAGGCATCCATGCCTTTATGATCCCAGCGACACACTACGCTTAATCTGCAACGTATGCAAATTGGAAACCTAACTTCAACAGCGTAGATTATAAAATAGCTTGACATTGTTTTCCCACTGTTTTATGCGCGTTGGAAATGTTGTCACAGTATGAAATAATTTAATGACAGCGCATTGGAATACTATAAAGTTTTGTGAGTAAAACTGGCTCGTTATTTGTGCTGTGAATTTAATGTAACTAGTTTCGCATAGCAGTGAATGCAACGACAGTTTTCATTAGTGTAATGGTGAGGGAGATGAAGTTAGACATTGAGTTTGTTTAGTATAAGCCAATATTAACACGCCAATACGTTGTGCAAAATGATCACGACACTTTATTGTCATTATCATTTTAGATAGCGTTCTGTTTGTTTAAAGTAGGACGTGGGACCTTCCGTGTGGAAGACATCCGTGTTGGCCAATGGAGGGGGGAGATGGAAGGAGTGTCCTCCTCTTCCTAGGCATTTACACAATGCAGATGTCTAAAGGTATCAGTTGTCATGAAAATGGTTTGGCTACTCGTTTGCCGCATTATTTATAGACTTTTAGATCTTAAAAAATAAAATTTGTTTTCGTTTTTAAGTGAAATCTTTAGAGAATCAACTATACGATCAAACCTCATGCCGTAGTTTTCTGTTATGTACATGAAACAGAAAGACACTCCCACACAAACACACAAACACACACACACACACACATCTCCACTCCAGTTCCCTAACGGAGTAGTCACAGGCAACAGAGCTTCATATCAAGATCCTTACACAAAAAACAAACAAACAGACAAAAATATTGAGTCCGCCTTTATTTATATTAATTAATCAATCTGTGCCAATATAAAAAGACAAAGACCTGCGTCATTTGCTAAAGTACTATTAGTAACATTGTAGTAGTATTTTAAAATTGAATTTATCTTACTAAATGAAATCTTTTCTTAAGTGTAACAGTGTACACTGTACAAGTGTTAATCCCTAATAAAATATTTTTCTATTCTTATCTAGTAGAACCTACCTAGAGCATACAGGTTCGCATTAAAAACTTAATATGAAAGAACAGTATTACCTCGAGGAAAATTACATAATATTAATACTCAACAGTACCTACAATATTACACCCAAGTCATAGTAATTTATCAGGGAAAAAATATAAAATCCGCCGTCTAGCGCCGTATGGGTGTACGGGCGGCATAATTTTATTTTCATTGAGACAAATATTCATATTACGGCTCCATTAGTGCGTGCGGGGCAGTGAGCAGTGCAAGTGAATATTCTCGCGTTTTAAAGCCGAGTGCAGACGTCAAGCATATTTTTTTTAGTAAAGGGGGGCAAAAGAGGAGTCAGAACTTTAAGGGCTGCCAGCGACTATTACATTCACTTAGAGGTATGCAGATGCGGGATATCTTCCTCCTTTCCCTCTACGTGGGCCAACTTAGGCACCGCACGAAACGCGATCTGCTGTCGCTTTAGGTATCATGTGAACGAGAGATATTTTCCCGGTCGCACCGGCCCAATGCGGCTGAATACAACTCTTACTAATACTATTGTATTTTTTTTGTAGAATAGGAGGCAAACGAGCTGTTGGTAACCTGATGTAAAGTGTCCACAGACATCCGTAACACCAGAGGTCTAACAGATGCGTTGCCGACCTTTGAGGACAGAATAAGCTCTTTTGTTGAAAATTATTATTATAATTATTGTATAAGTCGGATTCTATGTAAGTATCACAAAACGAACGTTTATGGCGTATGCGACTTGTACGACACTTCTCCATATAGAACCAAATTCTCTAATTAATTTCAGTAATTTGTAATTTTAAAAATTAACTGACAATAAATTATATACCCGATAGAAGGTGCGGAAGAGGTATTACGGGTGCATTACCCTGCTTCCTTTTTCCCCCTATATGATAATATGTGTCACCGGAAACACAGAAATCACACGAAACGCCACAGCGCAGCTTCACGGAGATGTTATGTGATATCTACATACAGAAGTCACGTTACGTTACAAGTAACAGCACGTTACACGTTACACGTAACATCACGAGACGTTACACATTGACGTCACACCCGTGTACACCCGACTTAATGCGTCGAGTATGTGCCTGCACGCGATTAACATATAAATGTGTGTGAAAAATGGAATGTGCAGAATGAATGAAATATTTTCACCATTCTCGAGTTATGTTATATTTCCGTGTTGAATTCAAATAAGAAGTGGCGTTCGAAAATGCTACGTGAAATTTTTAAAAGAGGTTTTAAATCCATTCGGCTGCATTGACTTTGCGCCGAGGGTTGAGAGGATTAAATGTTGCCCGTAAATATACAATTTTTGTGTAAAATATTTTTATACTTTTGTGCCCGTGTTCTCATTTAGAAACGAAACCTTTCCACGCTTCAGTGCGGCTGTTTAGATGAATTTGGGTTGAGGCAATTGTAGTTTTGTATTATAGTTTAATATTTAACCAAAGAGAAGTCTTGCCGTTTCGCCGGGGCCAGCCTGTCGTTGGATCTTGTTGCCTGTACATCAAGGACCCACCAACTAAAGCATCTGAAGTCACCCGCAGGGATTCAACCCGTATTGCATCCCAAATGCCGAGCCTGATACTGTATCTAGAAGCCATCTGGGAACCTAAATAGCTTATGTAAATATATTCCCCGTCCACAGAAAAAAATAGTTTTATAAATTAAGATAGGAGCTTAATTAATAAAACTATTTTTTTTCTGTGATTGAACTCAAGAGCGAAGCTATCATTTTGCGGCTGTATCAGATGTCTGAAGTCACACACACACACAAACATGTACTGGCTAAAATGGCTGCAACGTGGCATAAAACTACCTTATAAAATCTAACCTACATAAGATTTTTAGTCCCGTTTTAATAAAGGCTGATAAAGGTCCGTTTGATCGTCCATGCTCTAATTTACCGGACCATACGTTGCATATGAAGTATATTATTTCATCATCATCATCAACAACAGCAGCAGCCAGAATAAATGTCCTTGAAGAGCCACTGGTAACTGTTACACGGTTGGCATCCAATGGCTGGCTGCGACGCGGACGTTGGCCAGGTCATCAGCCCACCGGGTGGGAGACCCACCACAACACTGCGCTTTTAACACCTTTTTTTTTTAACTGCGCTTTTAACACCTGGTCTGCTACTCTAGAACCGTTCTTCCCCAGCTTCATTACTTTATTTGTAACAGAAATACCGACATATTTTCCTGCAATGAAGATAAGCATGACATATCAATATGAAAGCCGGTTAGCACTAATGGCAGACACTTTTGTAGGGTCTACTCAGTTCGCGAGTACCGTGTCACGGCGAGCCTCCCTTCGGAAACGTGACGCGTATGAATTAAGGAGGTCCCGAGGATATGCGGAGGAGGCCAAGGAGCAGGGATAACTAGATGAGGTAACATAAAAAGTTATACTTGTTTGAGACTTTCGCGTTTGTTACACATATTGTAATTACTTTACGGGTTTTAACACGAGTCGGCTCGGGACCACGGCTGGTGTAACCCAGTCGAAACGTCGAGCAAACGTATATGTTTTGGCCTTTAATATTTTATCGTGTTAAAACCCATACAGTAATTACAATATATAAAAAGTTATTTCCTATTTTGTTTACGATTGAAATCATTACTTGACTATAATAATTTATAATTAATACCTACATACTTTAATATGTTGAACTTAAGTGCATCCTGACACAGGTACTGCCTGCTTAAAAGGAGTGCATCCACAATATATGTATAAACTAGAAAAAAGTACTGAAAATAAATTATTTATTTAATTGCTTTAATTATAATCTGTGGAATTTTCGCACTACGTTACCTTATCTATATGCGTAAAGAAAATGTGATAGAAGATTGAAATAAATTACTAGGACGAACAATAGCTTAAAATGACAATAGAATAACAAATCGTGCTAATTAAAAGCTTAAAACGTTTATTATTTTATTTTTTTAAATACTTGGCTTCTACGTCAAAGCCTGAATCGCCTTTGGCGTTCCGTGCATTCGATTTCTTCTGCATCACTTGATCATGAAAATTCACCGTAAATGATGATTAAAATTATGTTATTTGTTATTTGCTAACAGTTTTAAATACATTTTTATCACTTTCCAGATACTTTAGTTCCCTTGCAGTACCTATGTCATAAAATGTCTAGATATAGGGATTCTTAAACTACAATAAAATATAAAATTGGCACAATCACTTATCACCAAACGGTCTGAGTGGATTCGCCGGCTACCAAATTCAGTGGAAATATTCCATTGGTAATTTAAAATACGGAATGTATATTTGTGATCTCGTAAAGGCTCCACGTTTACTGCGGCCCGGAGAGAGATTAAAGACAACGATCTCATCTCCTATCAGGTTTGGTTGCAGTTTGGCGATAGTACTCATCTCCCTCTTTTTTCATCCAGCCCCTACTGTTTATAATATCAGCAGAGATTTTTTTTATGACTACCGATATCTATAGACATCCGATTGCGTTGTCTTCTTTCCCACTTTCCGTGGGCCAATAGTCTCTAAGCCTGACACTTCCAGTAGCTGTAATTCAACACGATATATTTCAGTCTATGTTCTCATTTTGGAGTCATTACACGAAACAGTATCACCGCACGAGCTCCCACGCGGGGGGACCGACTTTGTGGTTGTTTATACTCAGACGTATAATATATTTCGGTTAATTAAGTTTTTGTCCGGCTCCGGATTACCGTCTGCCAACATCCGGGGGAGGAATTGCCGAGCTAATGGGCATCTTCCCCATTTGTTTTATGATTAGGGCTGTCTTGTAAAAAGTAGTTACGTGATGAAGATTATTGGCACCGAGCTGTAACTAATATATTAAATTAATTTCATTTATTTATTTAACTTAACTTTATTTAAGTATATAGCAAAATATATATATTATAAAATAACTTTAATGGAAAATAAACAAAATAATATTTAAAAAAACAAGCCCAAGAAATCGTAAAGTTAATATTATATTCAATTAATATTTTCTCTTTGCTTTATATATTATTTATAAGACCTTTAATAATTAAGCTTTTGATGTTCAATCTGATCTGTTAACCCTTGATTGCAAGGGTTTTTGGCACATTTAAAATGTATATTACAGACGGTTCTTTGCGTAATTTGAAAGTGTTTACAATAGTTTATAGATATAGGTTATTAATGTTAACAGTGAAATTTCTGCTGATATAATGTGCTGATATTACAGATAAATTTTCACTTTTGTTTTTACTGCAAAAATTTAAGTTTGTTCGTTAGTTAGTTATAGATGACTAGCTGTGCCCCGCGGCTTCGCCCGCGTTAATTTTTAAGAAATCCATATAAACTTCAACACTCTATTTCACCCCCTTAGGGGTTGAATTTCTAAAAATCCGTCGTAACATCTACCTGGATGCCAAACTTCAGCTTGATCCGTCCAGTGGTTTGGGCTGTGCGTTGATAGATGGCTATGTCACGTTTGAGTTTCATATATAAGGATTTGACGGTAGTATAAAATAATCTATATAAGTATTTTTTCGGGCCGGCTCGACCGGGGAGGTACCTCTCGCTTACACGAAACCAGCGTGACAGCTGTGCTGTCGCATTTCGTGCGGTATGGAAGTAGCCGGTGGCCCATGGAGGGAGAAGAAGGAAGGGCCACGCATCTCTATAACCTCTATGCGGATGTCTGTGGGCGTCGGTAGTCATGAAAATGGCTCCGATTTCTCGTTTGTCCCCTATAAAAAATACTCGTGGGACTGATTTGGCTAAAAAACATATTTTTTTAGGAAACAGATATGCTGTATTACAGCAGAATAAGGCCGGCACGACAGGGAAATTATCCCCTCGCTCTAAACCTTAAAAGTGATGATAATATTGTCTTGTTTCCCGTGATTTATAAGTTTCCGAAGGCCAGACAGGGGGATAGGGTGAAGGAGTGAAAATAATCTGCATATACACATGTTAAAAGATGTCAAAATCACCAAATAGTTGCTTCGTTCGTCCCTTTTTCCCCATCCTAAAAAAGAAATACCTTAAAAGGGTTTTTTTCCATTCCTTTTTTTAGGATAGCCTAAAAAAGGACTGGAAATAAGCCTTTTATACGGAAAACTCATAAAAAATTCTATGCATTGGTTGGGCATATATTTAACCATTGTTATTTTAAAGCCTTGGTGTAATTATCAAGCGGGAAAACATCGAGTGTACTTATAGTTGGGGTCCAACTACGAAAATGATGGCGTATGGCGATAAAAAGGGTTCACAGTGAGTACGCAAATGCAAACAAAAGAATCATGTTTGTACTTTCATATGCCTATCACCATTAAATAGGGTGCATAAAAAATCAATTTCCAACCCCTAGTTCTAGGCAGAAATCTGTCTAGATTTTTTCAATTTGAACTTTAGATTTTTTCTATTCGTAGATGACGAATAACTATTCTGCAGCGTTTTTAGCATTTCTAAGTGACATTGAAAGTATATTATGTATTTTTACGTTTTATAATAAAACTTATGTAGCTTATATGCTTATATATCTTAATATTACTACTATTATATTAATTCTTGTGTGCGTGCGTATGTCACTGAGCTCCTCCTAAACGACTGGATCGATTTTGACGTATTTTATTTTGTGTGTTGAAGAGGATTTGAGAATGGTTTAGATTCGCAAAACTGTCCGGAAGATGGCGCTGATATGACAGAATTGAAGCGGGTGAAGCCGCGGGGCGTAGCTAGTATTATATTTGCTATGTAACAGGCGCAAAAACGGTAACAAGTTGATATACCTATGACACAGTAACAAAACGTACTGCTGAATCACCTTTTGGTAAGTGGTTACTGTGTTATTAGGTATCCTCATCGATGAAGATAAGCTGTATTGTCTTATCTTCAACGATCTTGTCTTTTATCTTATCCCAGTAGTTTGTACCATCTTACAAACAAGATAAGACATTACCAAAAAAAGCTCAAGAAGATATTAGAAAGAGGAAGAAGAATAGAACGTCCAATAAGAGCTATAAGGAAGAGATTTTCCTCAGCATAATCTCGTAATACGAATCTTGTAAGAAAATTTACGATTATGGCATGAAATCACATAATATTAAAATACTGTAGAATTCCTTTTGAATCCCTTTGAACATGAATATTGAACTCAAAAGATATCTGCCGGAGCAAATTCGAGCGCGCTCCAAAGATATGCATATAAGATTAAAATCTGACTGTATATCTGCCCCGGGCATTAGGGATTTTATTAAAACTTCTCCCCTTGAAGATAAATTTTGTTTGATAGAACGCAGATACGCAATTAAAGCCATTAAGCAAATTTTATTTCATTCAAAACTTATTGGGTTTAATCGTGAATGTTTTGTAGGTTCGAGTGATTCTGTAAATATGGAGTGAAGTTTTATTTACTTAAGTAAAACGTGTTTCAGTTTGTTCTAAAATACAAGTAGGTGCCTAATCGCTTATAACTTAGTATTTTGTTTCTATTGGTGTTTTTATGTTTTTTTTTGTAGTACAAAGGGACAAATGGGCAATCGACGCACTTTGTAAGAGGTAGTGCCACACTGCATGCTTGCATGCAGCCGAATTGGGCCGGCACGACCGGGGAAGTACCTCTCGCTTACACGAGACCGGCGTGAAGTGACAGCTGTGCTGTCGCGTTTCGTGCGGTGTGTAAGCAGCCGGTGGCCCACGGAGGTGGGAGGAGAAATGAGGACAGCGCACCTGTATAGCCTCTATAGTCTATGCGGATGTCTATGAGCGTCGGTAGTCACGAAAATGGCTCCGACTGCTCGTTTGCCCCCCTATATCATAAAAAAAAAAAAAAATAAAAAAAAAT
>LUGF01027614.1:134582-170055 GCA_001625245.1 Calycopis cecrops | reverse complement strand
AGACATCATTTAAGATGATGTGATGTGAGCAAGTGCTAGATCATCCTAGACTCACCTCCATTGCAGCAATAATAATTCGATAATAGTATCTACATGTTTTCAAATCTTTTCAAAACAATAGCATAGTAGATGCTTTGAAATGTACGATACAAAAGAAAAGATAAGAAAATACGAACCAAAGCAGTAGCAATATATTCATTTTAATCAGATGTAACCTCAGATAATATCTATTTTAAATGTAAAAGCCTAATTTCCAAATCAATATCGAATCCTGCTTTGTGATTTCTAAACGATCTGACCACAGTGAGTCAGCGGGTATAAGAATGGAATAGGTCAGTGTATAACAACGATGTAATGTAATAGATTCACTATTAACATAAAATATATTTGATAAAATATTTACACTTTTTATTAGTTTCTCGTGTATTTATTTCATATATGTATTCGATAGAAATACTTATTGATGGGGTACTGAGCTCGTTCGATATATGGAATAATAAAGTTATTTTCTGACAGATAGATCAGTAAAAGCATACTAAATAAAACAGATTCATGTAAGCATTGATGTTAGGGATAGAGCTCTATAACGATAATCATTTTTGGACGAAACATTATAATTATGAGATGTTCATATAATTAAATTTAGTTAGGTATTCACTAACACTTGATTCTATGACTCCATTGACCATTTATAGTATTTAAGTAAACAAATTTCACAATTTTAATATTATATTAAGCAAACAATTACATATTTTAAACCTAATCATTTTACATAGTATAAAACAAAGTCTCTTTTCGTCGTCTGTGTGTCTGTATGCTTAGATCTTTAAAATTACGCAACCGATTGTGATGGGGGTTTTTTTACTAGATACAGTGACCTAAGAGGATGGTTTATATATTGTATAATAACTCCATTTTCCAAGTACGAAATCCACGCTGGAGAAGCTGCGGGCGGAAGCTAGTAAATAATATACTAAAAAACAATAAATCATGGTAATCAATACATTATGTATTGCTGTAGGTATCACTCAGTGGACCATGCAACGATATCAACGTCCATGTGCAATATTACAATTGTTCAGTCTATATTTTATACATCAATGGCATACGCATCTTATTATCGACAAGTCACCGCTAGTTCATTATCTCCGCAGCTCCGAGTCGCACATACTTCGTTACTGCCGTACACGACGCCGGAATAGGATCGCATTCAGGCTTAATAGGCAGCAAACAGCGTCCCACTTTCAAATGTATACGAGGCTTTTGAAATCTAATGTTATTTATCATTTCTGTTACTGCGAAGTGGTGTTTAAATGGATGTTAACATAGATAGTAGTTTGTTTTCGATATAATCAGGCGTTTGGGTTGAAACAGTTATTGATTTTGATAGGATTTCCACATTCACTTATTAGACGAGCAGATAGAAGATTCTGGCAAAATTCTGACAAGATCGGGTAAATTTGTGTATCTTTCCGTCGCATAATAAATTCTATCTCTCTATCTCGTCTATTGGGAAGAAACATATAAGGAAGACATTCACAGAAGAATTATCCGAAAATTTATGGGCGCTGATAGTCGTCAAAACACTTTGACTGTTTTTTTTATCCCGTTATAAAAAAAACAAAAATTAAACACTATTTTTGTTTAGATTAAATAGTTAGATTTGCTAATTTTTTGATCAATAGAAAGCAGACGGGGCAAGATAGCTGCGTATCTAAGGTAAGGGACGACTTTATCTTTGGGACCATCCTATAATAAAATTTATGAGTAAAACAAGGAAGGCCCAGATGCAGTTATACAGACTAGCTAGATAAAATAATTGTCGGTAGTGAGAACCAGGCGGAAAAGAAAAACGAATGGCAAGAGCTGCACACACGACAGTCTACCTCTTAAATTGATGATGAAAATATGATGACATCAACATATTTTGATTGACTGGGTAATAAAAAATATAACTATATAGACTGATATAATTGCAAAGGTGCCAATGCAAATACTTGTATTACCAAAAGCTGACCCGCATGGAAGTTGTGAAACTTGAGCTCAACAGGAAACTGATAATGATGTAGATTATAATAATAGTAGTAAAGTAGTTTTAGTAATTTTGCACTTTCTACCAAAGGTAATTTGAGAACTTCTAATACGGGAAACCAATGCTATGTAGGTCTATTGCATGCTAAACTTCACAAGGAAATTTCGTAATACGTTAGAGCCAAAGTACGCTGACGTAATTTAACTAAAAAAGACTCTAAGCAATTGAAACAAGTCTTATCAAAGTTTTAAAAACTCGAAACAACTGTTGTAAGTGTTATGCAGATATGTCGTCCTCCTGTCTTTCCTTTCAAATCCACAAATCATCTACGTGTGTGTGCGCTTTAAGCGCATTTCTCGCACTACTTCGATATGGAATCTGCCTCGGTATTTCCTGACCGCTATACAGCCTAGAGACCTTCAAAGGCAAAGCCTATTATGGTAATACTCTGGTGTTGCGGATGTATATAGGCGTTCAGGTCGCCCAACTACACGTTTGCACACTATGATATAAAAAAAACGCAGGAGACATGTAAGCGAGAGGTACCTCTCCGCAGGAGACTAGGCTCAAGATGGCACTACTTCTTACTCATCACTATATAAGTTGTTTTTTTTTATTCCATTGATAGGTTCTTTATTTTACTTATAAGCTAGCAGTGCCCGCGACTTCATCCGCGTAGAATTTAGAAATAATAAAAATTAAAAAATTGAGTAGGTAGCCTAAGTTGTTCCTTATTACATCAACAACCCGTCAGTGAAAGTGCCGTCAAAATCGGTCTAGCCGTTTCAGATATTAAGCCGACACAGATAGACAAAAATTATAAAGAATATTATTTTGGTATCTGTACCGTACATACATCTATGTAATATGCATGTATTAAAATAAATAAATAAATATCTGTGGACTTTACACACCAGTTTACCCTAGCTCCGTGCTAAGTACCGTAAGTATATTTATATATTCCGTTGTCTAGTACCCGTAACACAAGCCACGGGTACTAGACAATGGAATATATTTAATATGTTTTATAAATTGTAGAAGCTTTTTATATTTAAGATTTTTATTATATAAATACATACAATACATAGATAAACATCCATGACCAAGGCGGGATTCGAACCCGGCCCCTGACGCAACATGACCCACTTATCCGAGCCCTGTGCCACTGCACCAGCCTGGTTGTCAAAAGCGCCTATTTTATTATTAAAACACTCTAATTTTATTTATTTGTATAGATAACCAAAACTAGTGCAACATTACAATATGGCCACATTAAGTCAGTATCCTGTCTATTACATACTGATACCACAGTGGACCACCAAGGCTATTAAAAACCCACGACAGCTGTATGATGTGAGCATGGGCCGGCGCTGAAGCGACGACCAGGAGATCGGTAGTCTTACCATTCATTGAGGCCTACATTCAGCAGATGACTGATAAAAGATAATGATAGAAGAATATGTAGGTGTAACAGGTACCTCTGGCTTCTGGATTACATTTTCTTTATCCGTGTCTACAATATTTGCCTACAATGCAATAAGAAAACAGATCGCTCGTATTGCTTTTCAATTAATATTATTCCTGTCACATTATTTTTTTTATGGTATATGGGGGCAAATGAAAAATCGAAGACATTTTAATGACTACCTACGCCCTTAGATATCAGTATCAGGCCACCGGTTACTTACACACCGCACGGAAGGCGACAGCACAGCTGTCACTTTACGCTAGTCTCGTGTAAGCGAGAGGTACCTCCCTGATCGTGCCGGCCTAATTCGGCACATGCGAGCATGTAATGTGCCACTAGCTCTTACAAATTTATGAATAACAGGTACTTCTGGCTTCTTTGGATTACATATTCTTTGTCCGTGTAGACAATATATGCCTGCAATGCAGCAAGAAAACATAAAATTTGTATAAATAATAGTCATTCGAACTCTTGTCACGTTTTCATCAATTACAATCCCCTTATTGTATATTAATTATATCAATCAGGCTACACATAAAGGTCGCCATTTTTATTCCAATTACATTATATTTTCAAGGCTGTACCGACGCTATTGTACTTCATAATTAACTTAACGTGTGACGTACTTCGTATGAGATTGAAATTTAAATTGCATTTTTTGTTTCCACATATTGTATTGTAGTTTAATGTAAATAGATTTACGTAACTGTAAATATAGATGAGACTGGCAAATGTATATACTGTTCCGTGGTTTTATTCGCTTATTTTTCTTTGATAAGGGGGCAAAAGAGAAGTCCACCAAACCACTGCCAAGATTTTAGGGACGCGCTACTCTCCTTTTTCCTACACACTCCATGGGTAACTGTCACTTTATGCAGACATCGTGTAAGCGAGAGGTGGAGCATATATCCTCGATCGTGCCGATCCAATTCATTTGCATGCATGTATGCATCTCTTACAATCACATCACATCACCTCTTACAAAAAAATCTACTCAAAAGGGTTTATTATTATTCAGACAAGAAAGTGATTGGTATGTTATTCCAGTTTGTAGGCTACATCTAGGCTTGCCAACCGTCCCGCATCTGAGACCCTTATCAATACGTCCCGCTTAGGGTGTGTGCGGAACGCTAATTGTCCCGTATTTAGAACACCACCGATAGCCGGCCGGCCAAATGAAAGGCCACGCAAAAATCACGCGAAAAATAGCCATTTAGAAAGTACCTAATATAATATAATGTAGGTCCACCGCGCCTAATAAAAGGTTATTAACGCTATTTCACGAGTAATCGATCCCGCTGCTTTAACTCTTGTCTTGCATTTGAAATCATTATTTCCCGCCAATTCGTAATTTCTAGTTGGCAAGCCTACCTGCATCTGTGCCTTCCTTTCAAATCTGTCTAATATTTTTTAATCAAATAATAATAAACATACAAATAAGGTTTCACTAAGATAATAGTGTCTTTATATTAATTACCATTGGACCCGACAGACGTTGTCTTGTCATTATTAGATGATAATATATTGTCATAGTAACGTGTAATGTTATGTGGCCGAAATGTTAACCCGTTATTTTGCCCTAAGTAGTGTATTTATTATTCAAGTCGAGATACCGACTGCAGCATTATATATTATGTTGATAAATTACAGGCTGTTGCCGAGGACTAATATCTAGGACAAAAAGTTTTCATCACAATCCGTCCAATAGTTTTTGCGTGAAAGCCGCACAAGACACAGACAGAATGAAGTCTTTTACAGTTTTATTATATGATGTATAGGTGAAGGGACTGCCATGTTCAGTCTAGACAGACAGACAAGCAAGTGGCAAATCGCGAGGTCTTGGGTTCGAGTACAATATGACCTAACCAGAAAGAGTTATAATTTTCTAATTACTAAGTGAGAAAATTGGCAGTATTTTGACTATTTATTATATTATATTATTTATTGGCTGGCTGCTTATTGAAGCCCTTGGAAAGCACGAACAATCGTTAAACCTAAATCAATTTATTAAGACGTAAAATGATGATACCTACTACGCTAATATTTTGTCCAACGGGCGCGATAGCCATCTGCCGACATACATTCCGGTTGACCCTATTCCTAATAAAAAAAGATTTGAGAAAAATCTTTAACATCCTCATTCTAGTTAGACTAATGCACTATAATCATAGAGATGTGTACTTATTTTAAGTAGCTCTAAAGCTCGACCTTTCAACAAATAATTATATGCCTTATCTATGTAGATGACTCACACGACTCACGCGTTTAGTCGAAATCTTAGTCACTTAAACTATACCGCGGAGATAAAAGCCCAGCATGATCCGTGCTGCTCTTGTCAGCTGGTATCAGGATTAACCGCATGACAGTTGCGTGTGAGGTCTTAATACTGTGACTCAGTAAGCAATAAAGTTGCTTAACACGGGTTTTTCGGATAGAATCTGGTAAGAATATGATACAAGGAAAATGGTGACTTATTTCACACTCTATTGGCATATTTTTGTACTTTATGGCATTACTTTCTCTATAATATCTTGGGTTTTTTGTATTTTTGGTTGGACTAACCCTTTCTTAAAGGCCGGCAACGCGTCTGAAAGACGACTAGTTTTGCGGATAGTCGAATGTGACGGTAGTCACTAACTACCTGCTCGTTTGCCCTCTATAATATAAACAAATATATATCAAGGCTCCGTCAATCGTGGGCAGAGAATGTGCAGATAAATACATATATAAGTATCTTTATTGCTGACTTTTACCTACTCGATATTTTGGGTTTATTTCATCTGAATTTTATCGATAACTTATCGATATGACTAGCTACTTATCTAGTCTATAATATAAATGTAGGTACTATATATTAATTATAAATATGTATCATCGTCACAAATTTAACACAGGCTTTTTTAATTGAACTTTCATTGATTTTTGTCCATTGGGATTGGGCACAACCAGAGATTCTTACATACAAGTTACCGTCGTAAAGTGACAGCCATGCTGTCGCGTCTTAGTGCCTTTTCACATGCGTTCGGCTACGGCACGGTCACCGCACCGTGTAAAGTAATGTATGAGCTGTTATGACAGCTTTCACATGAAACGGCTTAATGTCTCATACATTACTTTAAACTGCGCTGTGATCGTGCCGTAACCGTGCCGTGTTTAAGTTTCCAGTGGCCCATGGAAAGGGAAGTAGGAAGGAGAGCAATCTGTAAGACCTCTATGCGGATGTCTATTGGCTTGTAGTCATGAAAATGGCTACGACTGCTCGTTTTCCCTCATACTATAAAAGGAACTGCGAAGTTGACTAACTTCCCGCTAGTTTTAGTAAGACCTTCTTACCCAGTCACGATGGCCTGGTCTGGCTAGATTTTAAGTTAGTTTGAACATTTCGTTTTGAAAATTGTATTGTCAAATTTTGACCATCATTCACCTGACCTACATAGTTAATATCATCCAGACACATCACGATAACAATATGAAGCAACACAGATTCACAATGTATTTACATTTTATAAAGTCAAGGCCGAAACTTGTCGAAGTAGTAACATAAGTTTAGAAATATATAGCAGGCGTAATGTAGAAACATCAAATGTATCTGACGTCCACCTGTATAATATATTCTGGACCTGCATCCAGGTCTCTGCGGAACGTCTGCATCTGGATGTTCGTATATTTCCTGATACATTATGTTTTATTAACATCAATATCGTATTTTAGTAAGAGACATTGATATTGTTCCATTGTACAAGACTCGCGTATTAAATAGTTACATTGGTGAGCTTTGGTCATTATTTTTATACTATTAGGGGCAAATAAACGGTCGGATTCTTTTGGCGAATACTGGAGTTCAATAACATCCGCATAGAGATTATGTAAGTGTTGCGTTTTTTCTTTTCCCATCAATAGGCCACCGGAAACACATTCCACAAACGATGCGCTGCAGAATACATGTAAGAAACTGCATATACTCTGTTGTTGTTCTCTTGTATTGTGTCCTAATAAATGTTTTTCTTTATTTCTTTTTATTTCTTTCTTTTTTTTTTCTTTCTTTTATTCTGACAGTAAATATCATGAGAGCGAAAGGTACCTCCGCGGTCGTGCCTGCCTAATTCGGCTGCAATGCATCGTGACACTACATCTTACTAAATTTCTATACATTTAGGCTATACAATTTTACTTTACGCAATATGGAAATAAATACCTTATGGTATCTATACATAATATAATAAAACAGTAAAATCCGTGTAACTTTAATATATTTATGGAAAACTGATTTGGTTGGAACTGGTTTCTTTATTTTTTTTGTCTGTCTGTTTGTCTGTTTGTCCAGGCTAATCTCCTAAAGTACTGTACGGATTCGAATGACACTAAGCCTGGTCAAATTTTAGATTACTTTTACCTCGGGAAAATCGGTCATTCCTGCGGGACATTCAGTATTTATACTTTTCACTTTGATTATAATAGAACTATGCTAAGAGAACAAAGTCGCAGGCACCAGCTATTATGACATATTACATTTACCTTGATATATTATAAACCACACAACTAGTTCATTTTTTTTTTTGTAACAGCATACATATATTCAAGTTACATCTTCTTAATTATCGAAAATTTAATTTGTAAACTAACAATAAACTTAATAAGCCTACCTTGAGAATTAACAGATATTTATTTTTGTTTTAATTGTTCTTTGTTTTAATAAATGTTTATATTGCTTGCACATTGGATGTACAGTCTCTTGGAACCATTTACTATTTGTCTTATCTTATCAATTTGTAAAAACTCGAAAATTAAATGCATGCAGTCTACACCTGTAAATGTAATTATACTAAACACGTGTTGAATGTTCTGTAATATTTTAATTGTAACAGTGTATATTATGTTGGTGTTCAATAAATAAATAAATAAATAAATAAATTAAAATTATACCATGTAGGTGTTTATTTGGAATTTCGATGACTAATTAACTTTCGGATCCATATCATACGATATATAGCTGGTGCCTGCGGCTTCGTTCGCGTAGCGTACTTATATTATAATCAAAGTGAATTGTTATTGTTTGCTTCTTTCAAATTTTCAAACCCGTCGGGTAAAGTATAATTACTGAATTTCCCGTAGGAATGAGCGATTTTACCGTAGTAAAAAGTGTTGTAGCTACCTATAGCTACCTATAGCTATAACCACAAAAACTTTTATTTTTTTAATGTATATCGAATGAATTCGTCATTCGATATACAGTAAAAAAATAAAAACATTGAAGTGTTCTAATACTATTTTAACATCGCTCTCAATTAGTTTTTCGTAAATATATTCAACTACCTGCACCCCGCGGTTTCACCCGTGTAAATCTCGATCCCGCGAAAAATAGAAAATCATCCCATGGCATCCCATGGGAACATTTTTTTGGGACAAAAACCTATGTGTTAATCTTAGTTACCCTTTATGTGTGTGCCAAATTTCATAAAAATTGGTACGGCAGTTTTTACGTGAAGGAGTAACAAACAAACTAACATACAAACTTTCGCATTTATAATATTAATAGGATTTACAGACACACTGATTTTACTATTTCATTATGTATTGATAAGCCTTATAAACTCATCAACATATTTTAATTACGTTTTCCTTATATGCCTGTGCAAACATTGGCAAGGGGATGAATCACACGAAATTGATATAATTCTCAGTAAGCTAGTTTTAATCCAGCGAGGCGTAATAAATTACGTCTTTAATTGGCCGGTTTATTTCTCAAGTTTTATATGACAAATAAATTCGTCATGCGAAAGTTGTGGACTGAGGAATGCTGTTCGTCGTTGGGATGTAAATCCGGATGGCGTGGGGACAAGCTATCCTTTGTGAATGGTTGTGGACGCTATGTTAAGTCGCCTGTCCAAATAAGAAAGAAATAAAGAATTGCCAAATCCCACACAAGTTAAAAGATACAGATTACAACTGTCCTCTGTGGCCGTTTGACGTTTGGCCACAGGCTGGCAGTCGAGTTCAGCCAATGCCGGAGCTCCTCAACCCGTCCCTCTAAATCAGCAGAAGGCGGCGTGGAGTAGTACCACTGGCGTGATGTGCTCCTTTGGAGCATTGGGACCAGTGGTAAGGATGGGAACCTGATCCCAATGCACGGTTCCAACGTTAGAGTAGTGACTGTTCAAAGGCAGCTGGACAGTCTACCGCTGGAGGGGCCCTGGATAGATCCGGGGTCCTCCAATTATAGCGGCTGAAAGTGCTTAGTCGGTAACTGGGTTGTAGTTGCCGAGCCCGACACTGTACCCGGTTGAACCACCGGGGCTCCTGGGCAGCGTACATAAAGGTTATATTACAAAGGTATTTCCCTGCGTTTCCAAAAAAATTTACTAACATGATAAGTGATCGAAACCGGTCGTATTTAATGTAATTTAAATTAATAAAAAAAACAAAAAAATTAAAAAAAAGTATATTATTTAATCAAAGTATTCTCAAGTCCCAAGTCAGAGTATTTATATGAACCTCTATCGAGGCGGTTAGACCTCTTTCTCTGTATTCATTTCGTAGGTTTAAGAATCTAACATAAAGTATATTTTAAATTTTTGTTCCGTTGTATCAAATTATAATCAGCTGATCCTACGGGCTGCAGTCAGATAATTACTTACATAAAATCACACATTCAATTGCATATTATTTGGTGTCATTTAGGATCACGTGACCACGCCACAACACCATGCTAAGCAACAACTACACAAAAATTAAACAATCATTTAAAACATGCATAATAAGAACATTAATCAAAAGCTGAAAAACGAGACCAAAACCAATAGCCATTTCAGCAACAACTTAAAAAAAGCGCACGCATAAATTTTTAATTAAAGGGTCCGTAATTAGACACGGCAAGTGAGTATGTTAATTAATCTGTAAGTTAATTCCTCTAAACACAGCTATTGTTCGCGTAAAAATGCCTGCTCCTTAACCCTTTGACCAGACATGAGGGATAAGCCTTATTGAAGTAAAACTTCTATACGCGCGCTTGACATGGGGAGTAACGCCGGCGAAAGCGTTACAAAAATCACACATCGGGCGAGGCCAATAAAAGTTGTCATTCAAATTCAAAATTCAAAATCGATTTTTCGTATTTAAAAAATAAATACCTATCATATGACATGTTATCTCATTGTACCAACAACGGTAGGTAATGAATTTGTGTATGAAATCAATAATTATGTTTTACTTCAGTTGTGTTGTCTAAAGCACACACATTTTTATATAGTGCGGCAAATGAGCATTCGTAGCCATTTTCATGACTACTCACACCCATAGACATCCACATCTGTTGTTTGCGAGTTTCCAATGACCAATTTGAGAGAGACCTCGTCGGTAAGGAGGGATATTTTCACTGCATAGCAATTGTGACTGCCGATGACTATGGGCATCCATAGGCATTAAGCTCTGGCTCTAATTATTAACGAGCATAAGGATGTGTGTAAGTAGTTCAATGTTACAATGTCATAGTTACAATGACATAACATGTCATATGATAGTTATTTTTTAAATACAAAAAAGTTTCACTTAAATCGAATTCGAATTTTGTATTTGAATGACAACTTTCATTGGCCCCGCCCGATGTGTATTTTTTGTAACGCTCTCGTCAGCATACTTCATAAGTCAAGCCCGCGTATAGAAGTTTTACTTCAAAAGAAATATACGCATCCACACAATTCTTTCGTCACCGTAAAACGCAATATCGTCTTAAGCATATTGGATTTCATCTTTGTTTGTACTTCGGTCTTACTGAAAATGTTAACGTGTTTTGTGCTGAGGGGTTCCCAGCATTAATTAACTTTAGCATTTTAACGATTACGATCAAAATTAATATCAAAAGTGAATCTGAATTTGGGAATTTTAAAAATTTTAAGATATTCTTGAAAATGATATTCTTCTTCTTGATAATAATTAAATAATTGTAAAAGTATGGACATAACCTTGGACGGAATTCAAGATATTGGAATAATTAAAGTTAATCTATATAAAAATATAAAGCTGAAGAGTTTGTATTTTTGTTTGAACGCGCTAATCTCTGGAACATGTAATCTGGAATTTCAGTATCAGTTAGCTAATTTAGCGAGGAAGTCTATAAACTACTTTTTAACTGACTGTGGTAATCGGAATTAACGGAATCACTTAAACGAAATTGCGGGCGCCCGCTAGTCTTAAATATAAATTTGGCCTTAAATATAAAATTTATTCAAGAAATATTTGGAATATACTACCTATATCACAAGATAACAGCTGATTTAATCGTGGTTTGTTTAATAATTTTACAAGCCCGGAATTTCAGAAGCTTTACAGCAACCATGGTCACAGATGGACTGTGTGAATTGGTAGCTGGTGGTAGCTATAATTGTCGAAGTACAAAAAGTGATTAATATAATTCTATTTTTAATTTTGATTTTTTTTAATCTTACAATTTAAAAATAGAAAAAAATAACACAACACATCAAAAATCTAAGCAACACATACAAATTTTAATTTTACGATGTGTTTTCGTTTTTAATCAGCGTTACACTGACACTGGAGGTCCTGCTGAGCAGCACAAAGGTCGAGGAAGGTGTACAACTACATACTCGATACATACCTACAACTGGCTGCAAGACGCCAGCCGCTGTTAACCGCCCGAGAGATAGGTTTAAAGCTACAAAAATCAAATGATGTTGTTCTTAGCTGCCAAAATGTGCAAAATCGACTGTATAAGTATGGCCTACAAGCACGACGGCCAATGTGGTTCCCACCAAAACGTCACGGGAATCGCGCTCGTCGAAATGAATGGTCTAGGGAACACATTACATGGACTCTGGAACAATGGGATAAAATTTTGTTTTGCGATGAGTCTCGATTCTAGCGTGATAGTAGAAGGGTAAGAGTGTACCGTCGTCCTGGAAATATTGAGAGACTGAGGTGCGTTCAGGAAGTTCATCCATACAGCTCAACAGTTATGGTACGGGCGGGTATTATTAAGAATCGACGAACTGAGCTTATTTTTGTAAATGGTAACATGAAAGATGTAAATTACGTTGAGGATATTCTAAGGCCTTATATCCGTCCATTCGCACAATGGCTCCAATTTCACGTTGATGCGTGACAATACGCGGGAGTACTAGGCAAAGAAAAACATCCGGGTATTGCTCGACTGCAAAGTGAGCAAGAGTTACGTACCCGGTCATGCAGGCATATGTCAGCTGTAGTATGGCTATGCCCAGAAGTAGACTGGTAAGAGTCGATGATGATTATCATGATAATATATATATATATATATATGACCTACTCATAGATGTACTTATCAATGTACAACCGAAATAAATAGAAACATAAAATTTAGTACAGTTCCTTTCATAATATTAGTGCCCTAAGAGAGAATTTTTACAAACTCAACCCATATGTAGTTTATAATTCATACGTCGCGGGTAAAACCGCAGGGCAAAGCTAGTTATTGACAATGATTGTCATATCAAGTTGATCCAATTAATTAAAAAGATTTCAACAAAACATTTCAACAAAACTTACAAATCCGTAAAGCGTTAAAATGATATTATACATTATAATACGAGTACAATTAAATAATTAATACGTTTCGTGCGAGCGGGACGTGTATCTAGCTGCTCAAATATTATGCGTAATAATTACGTATTTCAGTTATTAACGAGATTCCTTATAACATAAAACACTTTTTTATAGTATAAGGGGGCAAAATCAAAAAAGTATGAGTACGATATCAGAACCATTTTCATGACTACCGACGCCGATAAACATCCGTATAGAGATTATACAGATGTGTTGTCTTCCTTCCTCATCTTCCCTTAATGGGCCGACTTACTTATGTATCATTATATCGTTATTTACCCCATATGGTCCATATACCATATACCCATACACCCCATAATTCATTGGCCAGATGGCCAATGTAGTATGTGGCCACAACGTAATCCCGAATTCACTAATTAGGTACCACTAAGTAGGTACTTTTTCAGAGTTGACTTATCATTAAGATTACACTCAAGCCGCTTTAAATCTTTAACACTTATGAAAGACATTATTATTCCAAATGTAAGATAATAACAAAGTAATAATAACCTAACTTAAAAAAAGTTATGGCATTAAATTAGAAAAGAAAAACAAATTTTCAAAAACAATACCATCTTTCTGGCGTAGTCCAGTAAAAGACATCACAAGATACCCATATATTTCACAAAGACACCTTGATGTATTCGATATCACCATATTCAATAGTGACCAATTGCATTTGCTGACCCACTGAACCAAAGATCGGGAAAGGGGGCGTCGCGTCCCACCCAAGGGGGCGCCCATCCCACTCGATATTTACATTAATTAATTAAAATCCCGTATTACGTATGGAAACCGTACGGGAGGTAATGAATAAATGTTTAGGGAATGGAAATGGATACTGTATGAAATGGGAATAAATAAAAATATTAATTGGTCATTGCTTAATGCTGCCTCATTTATTATAAAAGCGTTAATTAATGAATGAGCAATATGGGAGTGGACTCGGTCTATGCGGCGTTATTTATAGCTTTGTATTACTCTATTTGTTATCTGTATTTAACATTTTTGTAGCGTACTTTCAGGGGCCTTTGTTAACTACTGAACCATATAAATCTTTCATCATTGTTATTTAGACGTGCTGATTTCCATCCATTCTCTCATTTTTTAAATTAAAATATTTCTTGAGCAGTTGGGACGCAATTACGTACATTGAATGAAACCACATATGACTACCTACTTCTTTCGACATTTTTATGCTTGAAACAGTACCTAATGTTATTTATTAAATAGGGTAATTTTCTGGGAAGACAATAAATCACTTATAGTAAATATATATCGGGTTTCTTTGTAAAACCATAATTCGTTATTCTTTTCGCTGACGTATAATCTACTAATTAATTACCACTTACGAGTCGCACTACTGAACCGGGGGTTCCGTTCCGTCTAAAGCCGCCTAATTTAAGTTTCAAATGAATCGAAATATCATAAGTTTGTAGTCGTTTTTCTCTGTAACTTATGTTACAGAGATTTTCTGCATTATATTATTATTCCACTGCCTGACAAATTGCATCTTTTTTTAACAGACGCTTAGGAAAACAAGCAAAGTAAATCTATAAGGGTTATTTTCTACCCAGCTGGCCATCTTGTTTTCATTACAAGACCTTTGTAACAGCGAAAGGCATAATATGATGATGAAGAGTCAAAATGAACACACAGAAAATCCTCATAATATTCAATACTTTGTTGTTTTAATTTACAAAATCTATCTTTAAATTATTATTATATAAAGTTATTATGAAAATAGCAATATCTTTAAACAATAAAGAACATTAACAATGTTGCGAGTAAAATAAAAGGCGCAAAAAGTATGAGGATATTGATATTGCGTTGCTCCGGTGGAAGGCGTGCGCTCCTCCGTCGGCTTGCCTTTGATTGAACCATAAATTGTGCAAAGTTTTATGCGCGTTCATTACAAGCTCGTATTTATTACAATACATTTTTGTTTATGAATGTTGATGATTCACTTTCTTGGCTATTCTTTCATTGTTTTCGTAAGTTTTATATTTTTTATAAAGTATAAGTTAATAAGATGCATGCTTGTATAGACCCCTCGGACTATCCCTACCCTAGCTCCCCGGACGTGCCGGCCCAATTCGGCTGCATGCAAGCATGCAGTGTGGCACAACCGCTTACTAGTTACTAATCGCTTGTTGTCGCGTTTCCTTCAGTTTGTGAGTTTTAAGTTCGCCATAAGACAAGATGAGAAGGAAGACAACGCATCTACACAACAATGTGAATGTGTATAGGCATCGCGTCGGTAGTTATCAAATGTCCCGACTGCTTGCTTATCCTCTTGTACTTTAAAAAGGCAATAAAACGCATGAAATAATAAAATATACAGTGAAATCGATTTGTTACTTCGTTACACGATGATGATGATAAAGAACATGTAGGGTAAAGATGCCTATTATGAGATAGTTGCCAAATATGAGATAGTCAGGTTTTGGCGAAACTTATCACGGCAGCTATTTGGTGCTAGTGTCGTTAGAAGCAGTGCGGGAACAGATCAAAACTAGTGTTACTGCTTCTCCGCCCGCGGTGAAGTTTGCTCGTATGCGTGCGTTTTTGAAGCAATTTATCCTTGAATCCTCCTTACGCAACTCGAGACATATTATAGATTTCGTTATATCATTATCATCATAATCATTAGATACATCGTATCGTGTCTCGAGTTGCGTAAGGAGGATTCAAGGATAAATTGCTTCAATTATTTCACGTCGGAACAAAACAGAATGAGACACATTTACGGCTCACGTAATCACAAATTTAATATACAAATTCGCCGCGAACGCTGAATCTTATTTCGTGTCGTGACTCGTGATTTCGGTGATTATTTTCAATCTGGGCGTAATAAAGTTACAAATAAAATATTATAAGTATACTTATAATGGTTGTAATATCATAGGCATACTTTATTATGTTTGTAATAATATACAAAATATTTATGTCGTTATTGTCGTCTGGAGTACAATTTAGGTATATGTATCCCATTGTTGTTAATGTGTGTATGTTCTTGTATAGAGTAGAAGTAGAACTCTTAGACAGGTCAGAGTTGATAAACGATACCTAAGTTAGGGGCATCTCCGGTCCTCAAGCCCCCAACCACAGTATCTGGCGGCTGTCTCAACTCATCTATGGTCGTCCTGTAACAGTGATCCTTATCGACTGTCTATGTCTATTACTGTCTATGTCATAAACACCGGTACAAACAACATTTACAATAATGTGTATCATAGGATAAGAGCAAATTGCGACGTATTGTCGGTGAAGAAAAGAAGAAAAGATTTCGAAGTGATTTTCAACTAGCGAAAAGCAAATGTACGGAACAAATAAAAGCTGTATAAATAACAATGGATGTAAAACAGCGAATAAACCTTATAGACCCTTTAATTGACTGACGAATAAATTTTATTTAGTTTATTTTTTTGCATTAAATGATAAAAAACACACTCCTAGGGGTAGGGATCCGTAGGAGTATGTCTAAATCTCTTGTATTATGCATTTAATAGTATAGTTGAGTGCCCAAAACAAACGGCGTATTAAAAGGTAGTCATATTAAATGAAAATGCAGCTTCAACCGCAGTTGAAGAGGGAGATAGCTCGAGCTCATGATTCCGCCCTAAAGACACCTCTACTCTACGCTGGTTGTTTATTGGAGTGAAAGAAGGTCGTTGTTGGTGTCTGTGGAAATAAGTATTCATCAATGTTTTCCTAGACTGTCTTCCCACACATAAAAAAACATAGATCAGAGCGAAATTATATCAAATTCTAAGGCTTCATAAGGTCTAAAAGGACGTCTACAATATCATTCATCAGTATTCTAAATACAGTTCCTCAAAAATCATTAGCGTTGGTTTGTAAGGAAATTGTTTAGGCGAGTCAAGATATGAATAGTCAATTGAAAACCGACCTCCAAACCCGGTGGTTTGTTAGCAACGGGCATTTCAAATCGCACTGCTATCGTTGAAATGTAAATAAATTTATTTTATCACAGAATACGAACAGATACCGTTGTCAGTTAAAAAGGAATTTTATCAATAAATGATAGTTATTTTATCTTATTGAATTGAATTTCAAAGGCTCCAAGGTATCGGAACTTATTGGCATGTAGCAATTATTTTAAATAATGCCGACTTGCGAATTTATGCTTTACGCTCGATTTTATAAAGCTTATTATTCTGTGTCACCTTACTTTACACGACAAACTTGGGCGTCATTTTAATCTTTGATCGCATTGCGCAACGGTTGTGTAGTGAGACAAATTTAATAGAGCGTTATTGCCACATCAATCAATTCACTTCATGCATTCATGCAAAACGTATTACGGTAATATTCGATTACGTACTTTGACATTTTGGGCGTATTTAAATAAAGGGCGGATCTATCCAGGTTTATAGGTCAGTGTTATGAACGTTGACTAAGCTGACTAAATAGCGTCATCACTCATCATTGAAAGGTTGCGTATTTGTCGATCTAAAGTAAAACAGAATATACTTAGGGAGAGGTAATGCCACGCTACATGCATGTAGCCGAATTACCTCTCGCTTACACGATACCGGCTTAAAATCAGCTGTGCTGTCGCTTTTCGTACTTTACTTCGTTTGCTCCTTTATATAATTTTTCATTCTTTTTCTATTTTATAGGGAGAAACGAACAAAGCAATAGGTATACTTATTAATAATAATTAATAAGTGGCGTGCTATGGGAGAGCTGCATATTATGTACAACACTGGACTGCCATAGGTTGTTGATGATGATGATGATGAACTGAGCAACATAGACATCTGGAGTCATCAACAGACTTGCTTGACAATAAATAAACATGATATGGCCATGCGGGTCGATGAGGATGGAAAGCAACGCATCGCAGTAGCCTCTGTGCGGATGTCTAAGGGCGTCAGTACTCATTAAAAAGGCTCCGACTGCTCGCTTGCCCACTTAAACTATAAAAAACATGAAAAAAAACAATAAAGTTTCTTTCTGCATGCCGTCACCACCACCAGGGCAGCATACATACCTAACGAACCGACTTTAATCACATAAAACTATTAAATATTCATTCCAAAGTTAATATTTCAATACAATTATGCGGATGTTTGTGAATACGAAGTTTGTCTTAATGGCAGAAGCGTGGCACTTGTTCAGTTCAAGTTTTATGAATATTCAAAACGCTTGCACCACTTAAATGCAGTACTATATTTGTTAAAACATTTGTTCATTTGATTTTTGTTCATGAATTTTATCGCAATAGAACAGTTAATAAACTAGAATGCGCAAATTACAACGTAGATAGATGTCCATTTAAGTAAAACTTTAAATGCGTAAGTTGGTATGTGTCTTTGTATCCTAATAAATTTGATTTAAATTTACCACATACATATTTAAATAATAAAAAGAATACTTTCCGCTACGATGAAATAATATGACGAAAAAAATTTAATAAGCAGATGAAACCGCGGGGTAAAAAAGTATATTTTACATAATATACTAATGAACAACAAAGAACTCACACACTTGAAAATACATACATTACTTCTAGATGAGGGTTTAAATCCATATAATACTCATCTAACACTTTAACGACATTCATCATTAAGTGATAACTATTATCTTAACTGGGCACTGAACCGAGTTCAAACGACGGTCACTCCCGGTTATCTAAACTGAGAGATTACTATCGCAGATGATCGTTTGTAGTAATGACTCGAGTTACACAGGGACTACGGACAATAGGATCATGTTGAACAACATAAAACCATACTACTTGAAATATGTTTTAATGTACCCAGTGTAACTGCCTCGTGGTCTAGTGGTGAGCGTGTCCAAGCACAGATGTGAGGTCCCGGGTTGGATCAAACTTTGTTATTGGGATTTTTCAATTTCTGATAACAGTCCCAAGTCAGGAAATTGGAGGTGTTACACCCCCGTGCCTCAGAGAGCACATTAAGCCGGTCCTGTGCCAGATTACTCTCCGGTCGTGTCGAACTGCCGTCCCATCGGAATATGAGAATGAGGGAATAGACTGCACTTGTGTTTGCGCGCACACTTGTGCACTGTAATATTTTGTCCTGCGCAGACGGCTCGTCTATATAGACAGCCGCCGTAGCAGAAATCGACGACATTATTACTAATATTATCAAGATGAATCTCACGATATGTCATACCTCCAACAAGCTGGCTATAGCAGAGAACTTCGAAATCTACATAATATATTCGAAAAATACCATCTTCTTTCTGACGTAAAGTCGGATAAAAAATATACGAACTTATTATTCCGAAGAGCCTTCTTTTGGTATAAATTGATCTATTAACAAAAAAAAATGCTTTGTCTATAATATTTACTTCTTGAACATAAGCTACACCATGATTAAAACATAATCAAAGCGAACATAATTTCATTATAAATTACCACTTTATAATCAATGCCAAACAACATTGCAAGCAAAGAGATCGCCATGCCATTCCATCGATTCCAAATTCCTCTATTCATGCATTCACCTTCACGTTGTTACAAAGTTATTTATATAAGGCTCGGTAAATTTTCACATACATATGCTCCGCCATAGAAATGATGGCTTGAAATTGTGAGATTATAAAGTTTAGACGGATATTATCTTCTTATCTACCTACCAGACTCTCCGGACCAGTTTTACGTCGGAGATCAACAATAGCTGCGGGCAGTCAACTTCTTTATTATCACATGTAGTGTGGTACAATTCTTAGAATCTAGCGTCAAATAAACACTATCATTTATATATTGTATACAAATGTAATCTGGTTAAGATACACGATAGTAAATGTATGTGTATTGTGTGACTTAGCACTGAATAAAGATTTATTCTTTTCCATATCACTTTAAGTACCATACCTACTTATTGTTACTAGTAAAAGGTATCCTCAGTCCATTTTTTTATTTAGATTAGCTATATATTCCAATTTATCATATTAAGCAGCAGGTTTGAGTTATAAGTAGGTACTACAGGTTTGATTATATGAATGAGAAATATTATGTCATGTCATATAGGTACGCGAAGAGTTACATATTTTGACAAATATATTACAATAATTATTAACACTTGTATCTATCTAATAAGATACAATTATCCCTTACGACATTAGTTACACATACATTGCGTGTATAATTTCAACTTAGCATAAACACCTAAAAAGAACAAAAAAATCGATTCCGGTCTAAAACCTGTGAATAAGACAAAATAAAAATATTATTATGTCATACAATACATGCTGCTAAATAGACAATCAAGAATTAAAAACAAGAACAACAACAACTCTTAAGCACGTAACTTGTACCGCGTGCTTATGTTAGACCGTTTGGTAGAACATTTATGTCCTCACAAATGTCTTAAGCGTGGTATCATTACTGTTCGTCATAACAGCTACATTTCTGAGATCAAGCCCCGTAATACACAAACAGATTTCAACGAATATCATGTAGGAATTATTACGCTCTTTGTCAAATATGATAGAGCCTTGTCGCAATAACGGAACAATATTAATATACGAATATTACTCAAATCTTTATTGAAATATGAGATAAACTTTTGCCTGCGTACTACACGCATGAAATTTGGAGTTTATATTGTCTTAGTTTCGAAAATATGAAATTTATTGAACCAAGTTCCTTTCGCTCTTTGGTACACTTACTGTAGAGTGCTAATTAATGTTGTAAACATCATGTTAACAGAATTCAGTTGAAAAAATTAATATAAAAAATATATTTAATTCGACATAAAGTGCTATTCACGAAGACGCTGCACTGGCTCCACTATTCTTTCTAATCTCTCTCACACTTTAATGAACAGGCTAATCGAAAGCTAGGGTTGTGTATGGTAATATCTGTAAATAATGATTCTAATATTAATAAGTTATAATTATGTAAAAATAAACAAAGCTCTGAAAACGAGTGTTTATGCCAAGAAATGTAATTATGTCAACTTTTAATGATTTTCAAGATGGCATCTTCCGTCAGAACTCTCAGTGTCCTAGCCCGACTTGCTCTTGATCGGTTTTCTTCCCATAATAATTTTAATAAATAATTATAGCCGTAGCTAAACTGCCACTTTACGCCTGTTTACTTAGGAGCAGAGCTCTTGTCGGTGGAGTTTCTTCTGGTCATACCAGACAATAATAAATAATTAGCGCTGTTAAATACTTTTGTACTACTATCCCTCAAAAAGTGTAACCAATTTACATCAAAGCGGGCGGTTTGTATTTGCCTTATATCTTAAAATTGTCTCTACAAATGAATATTTATATCCAATCACATTAACCATGCTAACAAAAAATATCATTGAAATATTCAATTTATAGTCAAGAGTAAATAGATTTGCACACGGAGTTTTTGTTGGCATCCATTATAGAATGCATTAAAGTGTCATTAATACGGGCCAAGTATGTGTCGTGCAGGCATAGTCGAGGGCTTCGACTTTTATCCTACTAATAAAATACAAGTTTATATGTTTATTTGTTTGTTACTTCTTCACGCAAAAACTGCTAAACAAGGTTTAGAAAGAAGTAGTTCCACACTGCATGCTTGCATGCAGTCGAATTGGGCCGGCACGACCGGGGAGGTACCTCTCGCTTACACGAGACTGGCGTAAAGTGACAGCTGTGTGCTGTCGCGTTTCGTGCGGTGTGTAACGGCCGTAGCCGGTGGCCCATGGAGGTGGGAGTAGAAAGGAGGGCAGCGCATCTGTATAGCCTCTATGCAGATGTTTGTGGGCGTCGGTAGTCATAAAAATGGCTCTGGCTGCTCGTTTGCCCTCCTATATCATAAAAAAAACGAATTTTCACGAAATTTGGCACACACATAGATAGTAACTTGGATTAACACAGGATAGTTTTATCCCGAATAAATATCACGGGATGATTTTCTATTGTCCACGGGATCGAAATTACCGCGGGACGCAGCTAGTCTTGTACAATTGTGTATACCACGGGCGCTGTTTTGAGAGAGTTTCCACCATGCTTCACTGCAGTTGAATAGAGCGAGTGCGACTGGGTGAAGTAAATGTATCCTTTACTAGTTGAGCTGAGCTACAGATACCCGGCGATATAGATAGGTGGCGCAAATTCTTATTATTTATCTTTCAGCAATATCAGAAGCGGCCAAAGCCGCCTAGAAGTAAATAGATATATTATTTATTATTATATATTATATTAAAAACTTTACAGAGAAATATATTATTTTCGTGGACAATGTTGTCCTACGCCTGTACCTGTTCCCAGAATGTGGCTAAGTTTACAATAAATATATTTAAAAAAGCACATTTCTTTATGATACATATGAATTTTAGAGTTTATTACAAATACCACAACTTGGGAACAAATCCATCTTCCCCAGGATATCTGTGTACTTAATTACTTTAAAGCAATAAATATTGCCTTGGAGTTTTGATCGATGAGACTTTATCTGTTTCGCAGATTTTTCTCAGGTCAAACCTAAAAGTTAAGTCTGTGTATTTGATAATAATATCTTCCTAGCCGATTTCGGCTACGGCGGCCGTTTCTATAGAGACGAGCCAGATGCGCAGGATATATTTTAGTGCACAAGTGTGCGCGCAGACAACAAGTGCACTCTCTATTCCCTCACTCTCATATCCCGATGGGACGGCAATCCGACACGACCGGTGAGAAATTTGATAACAGAGGCACAGAATGCAATTTTATAATTTATTTCTCATCAAAGCACTTCACAACTATAACGAGTTTTATGTACACTATTTGCCTGCGCATCCCTAAAAAGGGCAAAACCCATCTATGTGATTACGTTATTACAATATCATGCAAGACCATTTCGCAATTTAATTATTATTGGTAATGAAGACAAAATTATCGACTGCTTTGTGAGCTGGTCGTTCGATTGTAATTACTGCACGTTTGCTATCAATGGCTTCAAATATTCAAAGGTTACGCTACTGGTTTGTGTAATATCTCTTTTATTAGTTCCACGAGTTAAATAGCAATATCATTGAGAAATTGCCAATTATGTATTATAGGTGAAGGTGTATGTTGATTTCCTTTTGTTTTTAGTTTGATAAATTGTACCATTAGATTTAATTAAAAAGGTGTCGAAGTTATTCACTTTTTCTTCTATAGTAATGTAACTGAGCTGTATTGCAACAATTCATTTTTTTAAGTGTGTCACTGGACTTTGACGCAAAAAGTAAAGGAATTTGAACGTCATTTGACTGATATATGAATTACACATCGAAATAAAGAGTTTTCTATTTCGATGGAATTACATTACAATTTGGAATATCTTAAAAACTTTAGATCATCAGTAAAAATGAATTGGTTATTTTTTTTGCTTATGCATTCTACAATATATAAATTATAATGTAATTATCTATATCTTTACTTCTATACTAGTATTAGAAAGAAGATTTTTTTTTGTTTCTTTGTAACGAATAGCTCCAAACTACTGAATTGATTTCAACTTTTATTTCACTGATAGAAAGCTACATAATCAGGAAGTAACATAGGATATATTTTATCATAATTGAACATTGAGTTAATATTATAATTAGAAACAAATAATAAGAATTGTCAAAAAAACCTATTCAAAATTTACGCAATACGCATAAAACAATATTATATTATATCTATTCTATATATTATTAAATATTATATTATACCTATTATACGCAAATTTTGTTGCGTATTATATATATAGGTATAATATAATACGCAACAAAATTTGCCTAAATATTCCCGAGCTCACTTCGACTTTTCTTATCAAATGAAATATTTCTAAAATTCAAATTATTTAAACAAACTGCGTTATTTTCTATTTACATACTAACGACATAAAGTTAAGAAATCAATAAACCAAACCATACAAATATTTTTGTGGTATTCCCGGCAGTATTACTCAACCACAAAATATTGTCCAGACATTCGCCTCTTAGGTATAAATGTATATTGAAATTGACCAAGGTAATTTCGACCATATGTTAACGTTTCAAAAGCGTTTAGACCCCCGATATTTGGGGTTGTACCAGAGAAATTCTTACACAATAAAGAGGCAGCATCTGCTGAGTCGCCGCCGGCGAGCGCGGACTGTAATCAGCCAACATTTTGTGGCATATAATTGACCAACTAATGAGCGTGCCTTAAGGCAAAGCCCCAGTTTGCGCAACCGCCTGTGTCACTCGGCGGGCTTATCAGTGAAACGTTACAACAGACATTGCGATTTCTACTGATTATGTCGTTATCATCAGCTAGAAGTTCACTGCTGGACATAACTACAAGCTGGTTGAATCCATCTCTCGTATGCAAAGCTCTTCACAACCTTAACCTCGTCATCGGTCAACCGGATCTGGGATTGTTCGATTAGAGAACATTCCTTCCCCAGCAGTGCTGATATATATTCTACACTAGCTGCGCCCCTCGGTTTTACCCGAGTAAATTTCGATACCATGGAAAATAGAAACAAAACAAAACACCCCGTGGCATCCCATAGGAACATTTTTTCGGGATAAAACTATCCTATGTGTTAATCCAAGTTACTCTCTATGTGTGTGCTAAATTTCATAAAAATTAATTCAGGTTCAGCAGTTTTTGCGTCAAGTAGCAACAAACCATCATACAAACAAACAAACAAACATACAAACTTTCACATTAATAATATATTCATCAATTATAATTTGAAAGCAGGTATAGGTGACACATACACCAACGACACAACAACGACTTTAGAATTAGCGTTATATCGTGCGTCTGTGCTTTGTAACTTCCTGGACATTTTGTGAAACTGCATGAGATACGGTTTTGCGGCTGCAGCCAGGTACTTCGTGCCTAAATTGGTCCAATAACGCCACAATGTCATTTGGACCTTTAGAAATCTTCCACTTGAACATTGAGTCATGATGATTAATTATATTCTGCTTACTATAGATACTCCTATCGCAAAGAAAAGAAATAAAAAAAAATCGTTTTATAATCTACTAGCGGTACCGCGCCATCGTCTTAAATAAATATTACACAAATATTTAATTCACAGCGCCATCTGTTGAAAATTGGTCGTGCCTTTGTGAGCTTATGAAAAATAACTTTGCTAAAGATGACCATATAATACAATGCATAGTTTAGGATTCTACAAAGGAATAACATGAACTTTTATATTAATCTATAATCTAAATTCGAAATATTAAAGTCTACTCCATCCCGAAACATGTTTTTACCTTAACGATTTCAAATCCGTAAATCCACGGGGAACTTAATGTAATCACAGTCTACGATCAGGTCGGAAGCTTTGGTCTCTAATGCCCGTGCTCGCTGTTGTGACAATCAATTACTCCACGATGTTACCGAACTACATTAGAATCAATCAATGTCATATTAATTAGATCCGATACACCCACCAACACCTTTCACGTGCGCATTTGTAAAATATCTATTATCTCTTGGTCATTTCGATTTTATGTATTGCTTTTGTTTAATTAATTATTTAATATCGATCGATGCTTCGTTTAGAATGAAGCTATTTTTGTTAGCTCAATGGTTTTTTAACTTATTATACTTGCTCATGAATTTATTCCGAAACCTTCCTAATGTATGTTTTTTTTTATAGACTGCTTCCGCTTATTGAATTAATTTACAGACACTGTCATTATATTAATTTAGTATCGTCAATTCCTACTCTAACAATCTACCTATTTAATTACGAGATTGTCTTGTGGTTACGATATTCAACTACAGAACAAAAACGAAACAAAAAAGACTGCACTAAAATGTATTGTTTGGATTTATCAACTTAATAATAATAATTATTTAGGACGTGTAATGCAGCGGTGAATCTCATAGAGCACATGAAGCTTCTGGGCCTGAATTCTTTCTAGACATACAGGACAGCTTTAATATACAGTATGAGGGAGATGAGGAACAGATCAGAACATGCAGTTGTGTCTGTGCAAGCACTTGTAAATATGATATTAGCAAAAATTCGCACACACACCTTTTAAACATTATTGTTTTTAATATTAAATGAACAACGTTTCTTCACGTATTATTTTTATTACAGAGCTGCAAAATTACAAAGTATACACAATAAGAATTGTAATTGGATTTTTTTTATGGTTTGCAAATACTTATTTAATAATTAAGAATTTGAATTCAACAACTTTTTGAAATAGCAGACAAATAAATCACATGTCTACAAAGTTGCGAACATTTAATTTGAACATAAATCGTTGAAAATAATCTAACAATACCTAATGCATAAATGTTGAACGTCTCATTGTAACGAGATTGACCATTTTTATGATTTTCATGGACAGATCTTAAAAAACACAAATACCTTTTTGGTTGGAATTCTATTTTATATTTTAAATAAATATTGTAACTTATTTATGTATACTAGCTGTGATCCGCAGCTTTATTTGTATAGAATTTATCAGAAAGGAACCAATATTTTTCAGGATAAGTAGATTTTTATGTTACTTGAGATAATAATATGTAACTGTGCCATTTAAACTAATTTTATTTAATAGTTTTTCGTGAAAGAAATGTGTTTGGTGAAATGCAATGTTGGTTAAAATGAACTAATAAGTTCCACAAAATATGCTTGTTCATTTATGTTCTCCGAATCGTTGATTATTATTAAGTAAATGATGACACAGAGTGAATTAATAAAAAACAACAAAGAATTACTACACTTACTCACATTTACCGCTAAGCAATAGTCCCATTTTTGAATAGAGATTTTTTTAGTGTCCTCCATTTTTAGACTCACATGGTAACCTCACAAGCAATGGACTTCGCCATAAATTCTATCAGTTGAAAACATTTTCAAATATCTGTTACTTTGATGTCCCGCCGTACCGTCGTGTTCTTTTCTTTGTATTATAAAACGCCAATCTCGCTGTTAGACCAACTTGTGCGAGGTGATTTATGGGTTTGGCTTTTTTATTGCATGGGGGGTAAACGAACGTCTTTAGTCATCAAAAGAAATCAAGTAGCGATTAAAATATACTGTAAAATGTGCACTATCTTTTTTTCTTTCAGACATGATCGTAAGATCAGGCCCATGCAAAATAAAGCCCAAAACAGTTATAGGGCCAAAAAGGGACTGACTCCCCACTTTCCTAGTGTGAGAAATGCATCTCAATAGGAGAATGTTCAAGAACAGATCTAAGAAGTAGGTACATAAGGTGAAAAAAGAAGAGGTATTTGTAGAAAGAAGAAGCCCACTGAATCTGGGATGATTTTCTCCCGAAGCCGATCTTGGTATCTTTCTCTGTGCTAGAAATCGTGAAGTTCCTCTTCTAAATAGATAAAAGCTGATGGATGCCATTCACTACTAGCCATACAAAGGCACACACATGGAGGGTAACATGGATTAACACAGGATAGTTTTTATCCCGAAAAAATGTCCCTATGGGATGCCATGGGAAGATGTTCCACGATATCGAAATTTACGCGGGCGAAACCGCGGGGCGAAGCTAGTAAGTAATATTCGCGTAAACTTAAGACATCATTAACTATACATATAATAAAACAGTAAAATTTTAGTGTCTGTACATTGAATATATTATTTACGAAAAACTGATTGGGGGCGATTTTAAAATAGTACCTAACAGAACACTTTTCTATGATTTTTAATTTTTTTGTTTGTCTGTTTGTCCGTTTGTTCGGGCTAATCTCCGAAATTACTGGATGGATTTTCATGAAACTTTACATTAATATAGCTTCCATATCAGAATAACATAATAAGTTAAAGTTGTGAAAAATTTTTGAAATCCACGCGTGCGGAGCCCCGGGCGGAAGCTAGTAATAAATACTTCTTTAAAAACACGTTGACTTGATATAAAAATGTACCGTCAAAAATAAAAATCATCCAGTATTATAATTGCACTCGTGACCTATAATTAAGAATCACTTTGTATGCCAACGGTAGACAATTAAAACAATTAAAGGTGGAGAGAAATGGTCGAGGAAACGGATGTGATTCGCTTACGTGATCAAATAAATGGGGGTCAAATAAAATGGGCGGCGTGTCTCGACTGGATAAGGACATTTTATACATTGTAGGTGTATTTTTTTTGTAGCATAAGCAGGCAAACGAGCAATGAAAGCCTTTTGCATGTTTACCGACGCCCACAAACATCCGCATAGAGGCTATACAGATGCGTCGCCCCCCTTCCTCCTCCATAGGCCACCGGCTACTTACGCACTGCAAGAAACACGACAGCACAGGTGTCACTTTACGCCGGTCTTGTGTAAGCGAGAAGTACTATGCATGCAGTGTGGCACTACCTCTTACTAAATAAAAGTCTGTTATAATATTTCTCTGCCTATTATTGTCTCTGTCTAAACCGTTAAGAAACTGACTTGACGATTTGTTGTTGTTGTTTTTATTTTTGTTATGGTATCTTAATGTCCTCCGAGAACACTCACAAGTACACTCTCCACTCTCTCATTCTCCTATCCCGATGACTCGGCAATCAGACACGACCGTAGAGAAACTAGGTGTAGGACCAACGGCTTAACGTGTTCCGAGGCACATATTTAAAAGTATTTTATCTTAAATGATTTGCGGTTAGATACTAACGTTTCCTAGAAATGACTCGTTTGTTCCTCGCGTGACCATAATTTTATGTTATAATATATTTGCGGTTTTAAAATCGTTTATGCAAACAATTAGTTTTGATTTGAATAAGGCTATCTAAATCTTTAATATATTGCTTTATTAATCTACATTTAAGTAATAGAATAAAAAGTGTTTGATATTATTACTCTTGAATAATTGCCTCATTTATTTTGATACGTGTCTTAATAAAGTATCATAATATGTTTTTTGTGTGCCATAAAATAACACGGCAAACGTAGCTAGCTATTGGACAAATTATTATTTTATTTAACAACTGTACGTACCACATTTTTATATTAAATTGGATTAAACATTAATACCCAGCCTATAATTAACGTAATATGTAATTTTTGTTAGCTTCTTTATTGTTATTTTTTGTACAGATAAATGTGATCAACCATTTGACTTAAATTTTTATTAAAGAAAGATTATGTTCTATTTGCTGACTAAGTCAAGTAAGAGCCAGTGCCACGATGCATGCATGCAAGCAGCCGAATCGGGCCGGCACGCCCGGGGAGGTATCTGTCGCTTACACGATACCTGCGTAAAGTGACATCTATGTTGTCGCGTTTCGTGCGATGTGTAGCTTTTGCCCATGTAAGAGGGAGGAGGGTGGAGGGCAACGCATCAGTATCCTCTGTGCGGATGTCTATGGGCGTCGGTAGACATAAAATTGGCTCCGATTGCTAGTTTGTCCCCTCTTAGTATAAAATCCATAATAAAGCCCTAACTGTCACCCAGCTCTTAGCACACCCTCGAAGACTTGGACGCTACTGACTGCCTTTTTTGTAATTGTGGCAGTAGGTTCACTCTGTATTTGGCGTTTGTTTTTGTCTATACATCTGCAGGATGCCCATTATTTTCATAATTATATTATTATATGCTTCCGCCCGCAGCTTCGTCCGCGTGGATTTCGGACCTAAAAATTGGAGTTATTATACGTATAAAACTTCCTCTTGAATCACTCCATCTTTTTCTCTCCGACTCCGACTTTGTTTTATACTATGTATTGAAGTTTAGGTTAAGCGGGATTGGTTGTTGTAGCCTTTTCTTAGCACCAGATTAGGTCGCTGACTGTTAGTCTGTTTTTTTTAAAGAACCGGCAACGAGTTGCATACTCGTTTGCATTTATATATATATATATATATCTTTACATAATTAAATAAAACCATAAGGTTTTATTTAATTATGTTTTTGTTGTATTTGTCAAAGTGACTTTGATTTGAAGTTTTATATAAATTATTTTTATTGTAAAAAGATAGACCCGAAAATAAGGGCTTTTAATGTTGTTTCTTTTAATTACAGAAACGCAATTGAGTCTTTGTTTTTAATTTAATAGAAATAATATCATTATTATAAAACAACATTTTTGCACTACTTAATTATTAATTAATTCGACATAATAATGAATAAATTGAGATTCGATTTCACTGTCAAGACAGCATCTGATGAAAAAACGAATATTATATGCCTAACTTCGATCGCCACACCTAGTGGTCAGGTTTATGGAATACCACTAGATTTTCAACCAGCGAATCAACATGAAGCAATCACCAGCACTGCACATTATGGAAAAATAAAAAAAACATTACATCAAAGACACCAAACAAGAAAAATATGGATGCCTTTGACAGATAAAATAACAGAAGCATATTTGGATGAAGAACAAAATTTAAAATTTAATGATATATACCTAGAAGAAATTACGGAAAGTAAAGGTAACCCAGAGACTATACCTAGTTCTGGTGGCTTAAAAAATACTTTAGAAAAATTATTAGAGAAATTACTAGAAGAAAAAGAAAAAAAATCTGAAATTCCAAATCTAGGCAAAATAGCAAAAGAGTTTATGCTTGACAAGTTTACAAGCAAAACTTCAAACGCCTACCAATGGCTCAAAAAATTCATTGAGGAATGTGAACGTTTCAACATTTACGAAGACAGAAGGAAAATAGAAGTTTTAAAAAATTTTATGGACTCGTCAAGTATACATTGGTACGACTGTATGCTAATAAAATACACAGTAGAATCAGAATGGAGCCAATGGCAGAAATGCTTTTGTGAGACATTCGGAAATAAAGGTTGGTCACCCATTAGATATGCTCTTGCCTTTAAATACCAAGCAGGATCATTAATAGACTATGCCCTAAAAAAAGAAAAATTATTATTGGAAGTTCGGAAGCAAATTGATACAGGCACTCTTATTGACCTTATTGCATTTGGTTTACCCAATTTTGTGGCTGATAAAATTGACAGAGAGAGTTTGCAAGAAACAGAGGACCTGTGCAATGAAATAGGAAAAATGGAATATCTAGTCGGGAAAAATAAATATGAAAAAAAAGTATACACGAATTCCGACATTAAACAGAAAAAAATATATGAGAAAAAGGCATGCCCAATTTGTATCAATGAAAAAAAAGGGAATCGTTACCACCCGGAGGAGAATTGCTGGTTTAAAGATACTCAAAAATCAATCGTAAAATCAGTAAATAATTCTGAAATTGAAACAGATCTAAATAACATGGATCCAAAAAACTTGATGTGCCACCATTAATAAAAATAAATTTACTATTAAATGACACTGTAGAAGTAACGGGAATTTATGATTCCGGCTCAAACGTGTCATTAATTAATGCCAAATTATTAAACATACGAGAAAAAGAACCTATGGCATATAAATCGCAAATAGTAAACTTAAAGACTATTAATGGTGAGAAAAAATGAAGAGAAAACCGCAGGCCATAGCTAGTTATCGATAAAATTGTTATGTTCAATATTTAATTATCTATTGAATCTAACGTCAACCTATAGACAAATCAGATAGCTTCAAAATTACGCAAAGATGTCAAAAGATTACAAAAATATTATCTGTGACAAACGTAGAGTAATTATAAATCCGGTTGCAATATTTTTATCTCAGCAATCAAAATATGGCGAACCTTGACTGATATATTATTAAAGTAATTCAAAGTATGTTCCGTTGTGCTTTAGAAAGGAAGGTCGCAAAATAATAGCTCATTGCTTAGAGCAAGTAGGTTTGTCGATATTACAGCGTAAGTCACTAGAGACAAGCGTTTCCATTTAAATGTATTAATTAGCCTTCGTAACCAGCGTGTTTTAAGAGTAATGTATATGCGGAGGAAGCAACTCTATTACTACTACCATTCTCTCTGCCTACCCCAATAAGGAACTGGCATATTTTTTTTCAAGATCATACTCTGTAAGTTAAGCGATTATCATCTATGCCGTGCCCTTAATTTTGCATAAAGTATAAAAATATTTTCTAAGTAGATCACATGTAAGAAATACTATTATCTATTGACTATTAAGATGTTCAAATGCACTTGTAAGTATAGTTATGTATTATATATTATTATTACCACAAGAATGACTCCAAACTTGGAAAATTTAAATATCAATGGGCACGTCGCGTCGGTGCGGGGGTAATGCCTCTCACTCATATTATATCCCCTTAAAAGTGATAGCCATGCTGTCGATAAACCTGCGGTTTGTGAGTAACCGGTGACCTACAGTGGTCATAATGGTAAAAAATGGGAATGCATATGCCTATATGCGGCTGTTAATGGTATCGGTATTTATTAAATAGCTCCAATTACCCATATATAAAAATAAGCTTTATAAACCTATTGAAAACGTGACCACTACGCTGTCCCAACCGAATTATAGTATACATCCTAATCCTAATCCTAATAATATTATCATTGCGAAAGTTTGTATGTTTGTTTGTTTTTTTTTGTTTGTTTGTTTGCTACTCCTTCACGCAAAACCTACTGAACCGATTTTCATGAAATTTGGCACACATACAGAGAGTAACTTGGATTAACACATAGGATGTTAGGAGTTTTTATATTGAAAAAAGTTCCTATGCCATGTGATAATTTTCTATTTTACACGGGATCGAAATTTACGTGAGTGAAACCTCGGGGCCCAGCTAGTAGTGATATAAGCAGACAAACAATTTTATATCACATAAAATTAAGAGGACACGTACAGATAAATTCCCATTTAATAAAATTATTTTATGTTTATAATCATCTTTGCAGTTTTAAGTACAAATCGACAATTATCTTCGAGATGTGCCTAATAAAATTTAATTATAGTAATTAAAGTTAATATATTTTCTTCAGATATAATTTTATAGTCAGTAAAATCATAACTCTTAAATAATCATAAAACAACCGCTTCTTTGCTTTTTCTGTCTGTAGTCGTTTAGAAAAGCCACTTCATGTCGTTTACGACGTAAAAGCCTTCAAGTGGAATGCAAGCTTTCTATTAGTAAAGGAATGGTTAAAAGTGGTCCGGTATTTTTGGAGCCTAATCGATAGAAACGAACAAAAACATCTTTTCGTTTTATAATATTAGTACTTTTTTTAAATCGGGCTTAGGCCCACCACTCGTTCCCACCGCTGCTACTCCTGTGTCTGAAAAGCTAAATCGGTTTTGGGACCCGCAACGAATTTAATCAGAAGAAAGTAGGAGTAGGAAGTAATTCCAATTTCCCTCCCTAATCAAAGCGGGAGACAGTAATATTAGTATATAATAAATGTTATTGAAATCGCTGTATCTTAAGCCTTAACGACCCTCGTTGTGTGTGAACCAGATCGAGCCAAGATACAAAGCGACCAGGCGACATAGCTTGTGAACTAGAGCAGTATCGTTACCGTGCAGTACGTTTAGTAACAATCAAATTTTACCCATAATGTTTCAATATCATCAACCCACATCAGTCCGCTGCCAATTTTGTATTGTAGAGAAAGAGCAGGTAGGAATAATAAGGTAATAAAACCTACCCATTAAAATTTTGCACAAGTGGGCTACTATTATTAGGTATATTGATATTTTTATGTACTTATACAATTGCTTTTATATTGTATTTTATAATTTTTATATTATATTATACTAATACTACTAGGTACTATAATAATTGATTTTACAAAATAGGTACAAGTTTCATGTTTAGTTAAATTTTAAAATAAAAGCAATCACTTCAAATTACAGCTAGATTGTTTTCTTAGAAGAAAACATAAAATATTTTAAACCGGTAAACGATAAGTAAATAAATAATTTTTAAAACGTTTTTTTTGTTCCTGTAGTACAAAGTATGTTCATTTGAAATAAAAACCCGAAAAAAAAAATTTGCTGCCAACATCATCATATTTTACTCTCCGAAAAATTAAACATAATTATAATATTATAAGTAATTGACGTACGTACATGCTACGACTTGCATTAATTATAATGCTATTTAAAACTAAATATTTTATAACAACCTAGTACAAGTTATAAATATATATTAAAACACTAGAAACTAATTTATTATGCTCGCAAAATAATTATATACCTAGTACCTACATCTAGTATACAAAACATCCGTCATTAGTCTCATAATAACAACTTTTTGACTTTGTATCACATATACAATTATAAATAATCGTTTTGTTCGAAATATATAACAATATTTAAGCATTTACGTAATAAACTAAACCTAAAAAACTTTAAATATTTTATTTCCGAAGTCAAAACTTACAGAGGTTTGACATTAGTTTGTTATTTTTTATAGTACAAGGAGGCAAACGAGGAATCGGAGCCATTTTCATAACAACCGCTTATAGACATCCGCATAGAGGATGCGCTACCCTCCTTTCTCTTTTCCCCATTAATAGCCACCGGCTACTTACACACCGCACGAAACGTGACATCACAGCTGTCAATTAACGCTAGTTTTATGTAAGCGAGAGGTACTTCCCCAGTAGCGCCCGCACAATACGGCTACATACATGCAAGCAATGTGGCACTACCTCTTACAAAAATACCTGTATGTGGATTGACGTTGCGTCTGTGGAGCTCGAATTACCCCGTCCCTCCTGACTTCATTCAGCCCGCGGAAACCTGGCGCACGCTCAACCGTCTTCGGACAGGAGTGGGCCGCTGCAGGCCAAGCCTGGTAAGGTGGGGCTACGCCACTAGGTCGGAGTGCGACTGCGGTGCTCGAGACCAGGATATGAACCATCTTTTATCCTGTCCTCTGTGCCCTTCCAACTGCACCAAAGCCGACCTCATGCAGGTGTCAGATGCTGGTCTTTCCGTGATAAATTACTGGTCCGGCAAAATCTAATTTTCAATAAATTTAAATCCTTAGTGGAAATTGTCAATTTAAATGGAGCCATTGACGCGATAGAAGAAGATGTTGTAAAACTGAGACGGTCCATAGACGTATTATTTTTGTAAGATATTACGGATTGTGCGCTATTATTGGCCATTTGGAGTCCAAAATGAAGAGCGCAGAGCGAGCTTCTAGGTTTCATACGTAATAATTAGATAATTATTAATTATAATATGAATATCGCCGTCTGTAGCCATCACAAGTATCCGACAACTCGTTTGCTAACATATAACAATGTTAAAAACTTTTACAAAAAAAAAACCAATCACAATTAAATACAGAAGTCATTCGTTGAACTTTTAACGACATCGAATTGATTTTATTGCTGGAGTCATACAATAATATTATTCATTGATAAAATAACCTCGTACCTACTTACATCAGAATATGAAAAAATATAATATAAAGTATATTACAAGGCAAGTAAAATACATACTTGCAAAAGCCTCATGTATGCAAACACCGAATAACAAAATATTGAAATGTAAAAAATGAATATTGGATATACTGTTACTTGATTGCACACTAAAACCAACAAAATACTGCCTTTTATAAATCACTAGCTGCGCCCCGCAATTTCAC
>LUGF01027614.1:116507-126582 GCA_001625245.1 Calycopis cecrops | reverse complement strand
GTCTGCTCGTGTCTGTTCCTATATATATATATGTCTATTCCTGTCTGTTCATGTCTATTCCCATCTGTTCATATCTATTCCAGTCTGTTCATGTCTGTTCCCAACTTTTCATGTCTGTTCGTGTCTGTTGGTGTCTGCTCGTGTCTGTTCCTGTATATTCATGCCTATTCCTGTCTGTTCATGTCTATTCCCATCTGATCACGTCTGTTCGTGTCTGTTGGTGTCTGCTCGTGTCTGTTCCTATATATTCATGTCTATTCTTGTCTGTTCATGTCTATTCCCATCTGTTCATGTCTGTTCGTGTCTGTTCATGTCTATTCTTTTTTTTTACTGTCTTTTGGTATCTGTTCATCTAGATTGTAATGTAATGTCTAATCATCAATTCGTCTGTTCCTCTGTTCGTCTCTTTGTATGATAATATGACCGCGCATGACGTGAGAATGGTCAAAATTTGCTTAACAGATCGGTCGGAAAAATCTTCTATCACTTTGTAGACTATATTAAAACGATTGTCCCCGTGTGCTTGACTATACACAGGTATAACCATGAGGCATACTAGATAAGTATGTATCTACAAAAAATAAACTTCTGCAATATGTAAACGTACTTTACACTGAATTTAGTTTTGTTTTTGCGTTCGTTTTTGCCGGCCCAAGGCAATTAGGAATATTCCCAAAAAATATACGAAAATCATCCAAATGTGTAAGTAAATCTAAATTTTGTAGAATAAAGCAACTTGTGTGGCATCACCATAAAATATTAGATTCTTCATAGTAGGTATAAGGGGGCGGTCGGAGTAATTTTCATGAATTTCGGCTCCACATTCGTTGCCCTCCTCCCACCTCTATGGCCCAGCGGCTACTTACATTCCACACAAAGGGCGAAACCACAGCAGACCTGTCACTTTTCGTCGGTACCATGTAAGTATGAGAATAGTAAGTATTATAAAAACAATTTCTGTAATTGAGACAGAATAATAGCCTATTATATGTAAAAATAATATTGTGTCTGAAACAAAGCTCCTGTCGCTAGAGAGATCCTGTAGCCTGCAGATCCGGGACCCTCCAAATATAGCGGCCGAAAGCACTCGCAGGGTGTGGGGTGTTTAGTCGGTATTGCCTAAGTGTCAAGTCTGCCATAGGTCTAGGGGACACCCCGGCTTCTAGGTATCATACGTAAATCTATTCATCTGGGTCAACAAAAAAAAATAACGTTATCCTACTAATATTATAAATGCGAAAGTTTGAATGTTTGTTTGTTTGTTACTCCTTCACGCAAAAACTGCGGTTCCGAATTTCATTAAATTTGGCACACACATAGAGGGTAACTTGGATAAACACATAGGATAGTTTTAATCCCGAAAATATGTTCCTATGGGATGCTATGGGATGATTTTCTATTTCCCACGGGATCGAAATTTACGCGGATATTTTTATCCTAATTCAACTAATCAACTCATACTGTAAGTCCTGGGGTCTATGACCTAGAGCTAGCAAAACTTTAATTATTGTTTAGTACTTAACCTTGAACAAAACCAGTTTTATAACAATCAGTGTTACAATACAAATAATTATTATAAAATAGACGCATTAAGTATAAACCCAAAAATGTTCTCTAAACAGTGTAACAAAATAATTCTTAATTAGCATTATAAGTATAAGCCAAAAAAATTTACGACAATCGACAAAAAATAATATATTGGTAGTTACATAAACAAGGCGTAACAAAAATCTGCTCGTATCCCGCAAGTGTGCCGCAAGCACTCACACATATACGTACTTGATGTATGTGATAGTCACACGCACAAACAGTCGTATTTACCCAGTTACACCGCTTTTGTACTTACAAAAAATATTACTTAACAAGTTCAAAAATCCGTGACAAAACGGGTTGAACGCTAAAAGTACCTACTTGGTGCATTCAAGAATTCGATGAGAAGGGCAGAAGGAGGGTAAGGCGATAGTTATATGTGGATGTTTATGGGCGTCCAAGGTCATCAAAGACTCTGTCTGCTCCTTTGCTTCCTATACTATAAAAGGGTAAACGAATAGCCAAACCGTTTCGTTATTTTAATGTAAGAGATTTATTATTATACAACTTAACAAATCTACATAATTTAAATTTAATTAATCATCGTTTTCACTAATTGCTATTAATAATTGAAATATGTTTATTTGAATTTGACTTTGATTATATTAATATTACCAGTCACTGTTTACATACTATTGACAAATAATAATTTGTTTACATTTTAACTAAGTTACCTCACTGCTGTCAACACTGGAAAAGTATTTTTTTAAGGGGGGTTACGGGCAGTCGGAGCTATTTTCATGACTACACACGCCCATATTTATATAGATCCCTCCTCCCATCTACATAGGCCACCGGCTACTTACACACCGCACGAAACAGGTGACACGTGAACAACGCATCTTGAGTAAGCGAGAGGCACGGTCGTGCCGGCTCAATTAGGCTGCATACAAGCATGCAGTGTGGCACTACCTTCTACTATCTAAAGATTATTTAAGAAAATTATTCAACTGTTATAAGTTTTATATAGGCCTTGTAATGTTTAGTTTTTAATTTGATCATGTCTATCAGAGGATCCGAATCAGATGGATGTGATTAGTCATTTTCTTTTTGAAGTGAAAACTAGTTCAGCATTATGACAAGGAAAATATTCATAATATTTTCCTATTATATTTTCGTATTACTAACATAAAAGCGAGGAGAGGAAGAGAGAGGCCAAGAAGGGTATATGTAGACCAATTAAAGGAGAAGGTAAACGTCGTGACGTACGAGGAGCTAAAGAGATTAGCAGAGGACAGGGACATTTGGAAGGGACTCCACCTACAAGAGCTGTGCTCTTATGAATTTTTATTGTATGTTACTACGTGTTACAGTAAAATGGAGATAGTTTTGTTTTGTTTGATCAAAATTTAGTTACACACACTAGAAGTACACTAAATACAGGTCATTGTTACTCGATAGTTTTAAGTTTTCACTTTCGGCTCGAAGGGCCAAAAAAATCTGTATGATATTATAGAATATAGGGGCAACTGTTGTTCAAATGTAGAAAACTAGGTATAAAATAACAAAAATCAACAAGTGCTGCTTGTACACTGATTTATTGCTCGACCAAATGCAATGAATGTAAATATTGCTGATGTAGATGCTGATGTAAATATTGTAGATTTGACGACCGGCTGGCGCAGTGGTACAGGGCTCGGATAAGCGGAGCATGTTGCGCCAGGGGTCGCGGGTTCGAATCCCGCCTAGGTCATGGATGTATATCTATGTATTATATGTATTTCTATAATAAAAATCTTAAATATATAAAAAAAATTCTTAAATTTATAAAAACATATTAAATATATTCCGTTGTCTAGTACCCGTAACACAAGTCCTTACGGTACTTAGCACGGGGCTAGGCTAACGTGGTGTGTAAAGTCCACAGATATTTATTTATATTTATTAGACTTAACCTAAATTAACCTAAAGAATGTTGGACTTTGTAAACTATGACTCCCGATTTAAGTGTCAGCGTTTTTTTTAGTTAAAGATAGTCTAGTTAAAGATTTACGATTTATCCAATCTATGTTTTTTTTATGATATAGGGGAGTAAAAGAGCAGTCGGAGCCATTTTCATGACTACCGACACCCACAGACATCCTCATAGAGGCTATACAGATGCGCTACCCTCCTTTCTTCTCCCTCCTCCATGGGCCACCGGCTACTTACACACCGCAAGAAACGCGACAACACAGCTGTTACTTTACGCCGGTCTCGTGTTTATGCAATAGCGAGGGGCAACTTCAGTACATCCACTTACAGATTTAGTAATGTATTTAATATTTGCTATATCTCGCTGTTGCAGATCTGATAGCCTAAAGATATAATAGAAGTATATAGTTTGAGACATTTTATGCTAAGATACATGAGTATTAAAAAAACAATTAGCTAAATGTACATTTTATTTAAATATAAATAATAACTGGATTTATGCACAACAGACGAGAAATACAATGTGAATATTCTTTTTTATTCCTTAATTACCTCCTCGTAAGACTTCTTATTCTTTAAATATATATTTTCACTTTTTATAAGTCTTTGCATCGAAGGCTTCAATATCGGCACAAGTAGTATTTCGGACAGGAGTTTCCAATTCTCATGGGCAAATTTCAAAAATGCATCAGCTGCAAAAATAGGAAAACATCATAGATTTTTTTTTATAGGTTTATGTCAAAGGGGTTTAGGAATACAAGTACTTACGTAGGTACTTTAAACCCAAATTAAACAAGAATTTTCTTTTTTTTTCTTAAGGTGTAAATAGAAAAATGTGAGTAGCCTGTGACCCTTGAAGGGGGGAGGAGGAAAGGGGCAATGCATGTACTCTATGTGGATGTCTATGGACGTCGGTAGTCATGAAGATGGCTCCGGCTGCTCGTTTGTCTTCATAAATTATAAAAAAAAGATGATAGTAAGATTTTTTAAATAAATTCTTACTATCATCGACAACGACTTTTAAAACTACTAACTCTATTTTCTCTTGTGTATCAAGAAGATTTATAATAGTGCACAAAAATGTCACAGTAGAATAAATATTATACATATAATAAAACTATAGAAGACGTCATTTTGTATGTGTCTTTTGCGGCTTTCTCGCAAAAACTACTGGACGGATTTGATGAAACTATTTTTGTTATTATAGGTATTAAGTATTCGGTAACTTTTAGGCAATAATTTATCAATATAATATATAACGCTGTAGTCGGTATCTCGACTTGAAAAACACTATTGTAGGGTAAAATAACTTATTGGCAATTCGAGTACATATTATTACACGTTACCATGACAACATATTTCCCAATAACGACAAGATAACGGCTGTCGGGTCGACTAGTACTTACATAATTCTTTTTGGCCGTCGAACAAATTTGTTATATCAAATTTGATTGGGTCAAGGGCGGTGGCTGTGAACTTCTTATTTTTAAATTGGAAACAGTTCTTTCCGTCAGAGTTCTGCTGTTTTTTATATTCACTTTCCATGGAAATTAGAATTTTACCTGAAACAAGAGCACATTATAATATCTTTATTGATCTTCATCTTCATCCTTTCCTTTCATCTTGTCCGTAGCCAACTTTGGACTGCAGTAAAGAACCTCGGCCGGCCTAATGAAATGAAATGGCGATACCTCTTACCATACCATACGATAGTATGATAGGGTATGGTATATTTATAATATTACCTATAGTATACAAAGAATTGCATAATATTGTACTAGCATACTTATTCAAGAAAAAAGCTTGCCTATTCTTTTCTCAAAGGACGCCAACGCAACACCATAGGTCTAACGGATGTTACACCTATGGTGTTGCGAATGTCGGTGGGCGTTGGTGATCACTTAACATCAGGTGGTCCAACTGCTCATTTGAATCTTATGGTATAAAAAAATGCAAGTAGAATTTCAATACTTACCAGTACTAAATTTTATATCTCCTTTCCCATGCACATATATGAGTGAAAATTTGCCATTTCCTTCATAGTTGGACCACATGGTTAGAGCTGGGCACAGCAAGTCGTACTTTATTGATCCAGAGCTTGTACTATAAAAGGGTATTATTTTTATTTTACGTTAATTTATGTAAGTAATAGATAGTGATTTGCTGACGGCCGAGATGAAGATGCTAAGGTGGCCAGGAGGGTTTACGAGGCTAAACAAAGTACAGAACGAGTACGTCCGTGGCAGTTTTAAAGAACGTAGTAAGAGGTCTGAGGTGCGGCCATGTGATGAGGAAAGATGACGACCATATGCTAAAAACAGCCTTGAACCTGCCTGAGAAGAAGAAGAGATAGAGGACGCCCTCTATACACGTGGAACACCAGCACACATAAACTAGACCTACCCGACCCGACAACCCTAGACAGAATGTCATGGCGCAGAAAAATAACGAGAGCCGACCCCCACGTAACGCGGGAACTAGCGAAGGTGGAGAAGAAGAAGAAGCAGTGCTTTGCTGCAACGCAGCAGAATCGAGTCGGAATGTAGGGGTGCTTTTCCCTCACATGATACCCGCGTAAGTTACATCTGTTTTGAGTTTCGTATGGTGTAAGAATTTCCTTTCCATGAAGGTGAAGAAAATGCAAGAGTACATCCACTGTGCGGATATCTATGGGCGTCGGTAGTCAGAAAAATGTCTCCGATTGATTCGTTTTTCCCTCTATATTAAAAATAATAAAAAATATATCTTCAAGAAAAAAGCTTATGTTAACTGGTAAACACCTGATATCGCATTGGTGGGGCATAGGTGATCACTTAACATCAAGTGATCCAAATGCTCGTTAGCCTCGTATACAAAAAAATAATAAAGCTCTTTCTTACCTAAGACTAGTGACTTCGCATTTCTTTATTCCCAGTGTTGTCACGTTTTTGAAAACAAGATTAACATCCGCCAAATTGGTATCGAATTCGTCGATACGGTATGGGTCAAAGGTCTCTATTCCAAGTTCTGGTACTCCATTTAGGGTGGTCTTAACTAATTCACTAACAAAGTCTTTCAGGCAATCATCATCATCAGCTTTACAAGGTGCGGCATCTAAAAACATAATATAGTTGTTTGTAATAAAGAAAATCAAAAATAAAGTATTGCACGCTGCATGGCGCGCCGGCACGACCAAGGTGGTCTCGCTTACGTCTTTTACCTTTCTCATGGAGGAGGGAGGAGTGACGAGGGAAACGCGTCTGTGTAACGTCTATGTGGATGTCTATGGGCGTCGTTTGATCCCTATACTATAAAAAGCCACTATCGGTATGTGGGTTCTATTGCTGTGGGTCCTTTTCACATTCATGAGCCATCTATTCATTTAATTGACTTATTGTCATTAAATTCACATACTTAGATATTACTTTACCACTTATCATATACTTATATATTGTATTGCCTATAAAATATTGTTTAACGGTAGTAATAGTAACAGTGTTACTAATTAATGATTTAAAATTTAAATGGAGTAACAAATTTTTAAAAATACATTTCAAACCGTAGCCACCCACGTGCTTTTTTACATTATTACTTGTTATATTCTTGTGGTTTGCAGTAACACTGGTAGATTGAACGAGGATATATCTGACACTTATATACTTCGAATCTGCAGCATAATATATATTATATAATGCTTTAAGGAAAAAATGTTCGTTTTCTAAGCTATAATTATAGGGGTGAAATAGAACAAATAAGTTAGAATAATACTGATAATATCGAAGATGTTACGACGATTACTTTTCAATTTTGTCATGCATACAACTGCTTTCTTCCATATTTGCTGTAACACTAGAAACTGAAAAAAAAATATTATTTTCTCAAAAAATTGTGTTAAAGTTATTTAATGCACCATATTCGTACGCCAGTTCCTAGTTAATGGTTGATTTCAATTTGCTCTTATATCGGGACGTAAATAAATAAGTAAGAAAAGAAATATTATGTATAATTTTTTCAGCGTACATAACTCAATATTATGTTGAAGAACGTAAAAACAATATAGATGAATTGATAACAATGTGGAATTTAAAGGATTTTATCGCGGTTTATAATATATAATTAACTAGCTGGTGCCAGAGACTTCGTTTGCGTAGAGTAGTCCTGTTATAATCAAAGTTTCTTTAAAATTTTTAAATCCGCCGGGTAAAGTATAACTACTGAATTACCCGTAGGATTGAGCGATTTCCCAGCAGTAAAAAGTGCTTTAGATGTTGACCAGACTTGGTATCGATACACCACAAAATGTTTCATTCGAATCCGTCAAGCAGTTTCGAAGATTAGCCTGGACAAACAGAAAGACAAAAAAAAACATTGAAAAGTGTTCTAATACTATTTTAACATCGCTTCCGATTAATTTTTCGTAAATATATTCAATGTACACACAAATTGAATTTAATGTTTTATTATATTATATATAGATGAGAAATATTAGCGTAAACTCAAGACGTCATATTATATGGAAAAAATCAGTATTGATGTCAGAACAGATACAATAAAATCATATTTACTTACTTGTGTGTGTCCCCATATAACTGCAAACACCTAAAATTAATAAAAACAAATGATACGACGACATTTTGGCTTTAACTTGGAGTAATTTTTTTCCTCGTTGTTGCTTCCTTGACGATATTTAACTACTGAAACCTCACAAACTCTTGACCTTAATATAACTGGATCCAGTGACAAAAAAAATATTAATAACATTTTATGATCTATTTTTATCGATTGCGTCAATTTTAGAGCGTGTGTAGGTGTGTATGCGAATGTGTATGTATGTATGTAGATTTTTAAGTTTGGGTAAAAATTTATAAATGGTCACACTAACAGTTGTAACCATTGTCATGACTACTGACGTTCATAGACATCAGCATAGAGGTTATACAGTTCATTAGCCCTCTTTCTCCTCCCGCCTCTTTACCACTTGATCAACAAGGCATTTGTCTTGTTGATCAAGTGCCAAGCAATGAGCGTTTTGTTACAGATGCAAAGAACACACCTCTAACTTTACGCGAGTAAAGCTGCAGGCTAAATCTATTATATAAATTATTTTTTTTACAAACTGAGACTGGAAATGAATATTTTAATAATGCCAAAAGTCAATGATTTTTTGTAAAGGAATCTGACAAAAACCTGAGGCATTATCGTGGTCATTATTAACAGTACTTACTTGTCTACTGTTACACTTAGACCTCTCTGAATGAACGCCAAGACAACCGATCTCCAAAAAACGTTATTACCTCTCTGGATTAGAAGAATATAAAATACAATTTTTTTTTAGGTACAAGGGGGCATGTTATGCTTTTGATTGTCTAGTAGTGATCATGTTCAGTAGCTCATCTTAGCTCAGGTTATAAATCCTATCCTTGCTCACAGGCTTAGGGGAAGAGACTACACTAAGAACAGCTCAGCTGAGAGTTCCTGCACCCGTCTGTATGAATCAGTAGACGGCGACGTAGATTCTGATGACAGGCGGGTCTTCGGATACTGGTGGCGTGCTCCTTTGGATTATGGGGGCAGGGGTCAGGATGGTAACCTGACCCCATTGATCAAAGGCAGTCGGGCATCCCCCAAGGAGGAAAGTATGGCCTTTTCACCGAGTCCAACCTGTCGCTGGAGGGATTCTGTTGTTTGCAGATCCGAGACCATCCAACTATGGCGGCAAAAGGTAAACGCACGGCTTTAGTCGGTAGGGGCAACCCAATTGCCGAGCCCGACACTGTACCCGGTTGAGCCACCTGGGATCCTGGCTAGCATACGTAAAGGTGTGTGTGTAGTAAGAGGTAGTGCCACACTGCATGCTTGCATGCAGTCGAATTGGGCCGGCACGACCGGGGAGGTACCTCTCGCTTACACGAGACCGGCGTAAAGTGACAGCTGTGCTGTCGCGTTTCGTGCGGTGTGTAAGTAGCCGGTGGTCCACGGAGGTGGGAGCAGAAATGAAGGCAGCGCATCTGTATAGCCTCTATGCGGATGTTTGTGGGCGTCGGTAGTCATGAAAATGGCTCCGACTGCTCGTTTGCCCTCCTATACCATAAAAAAAAAAAAGGTGTTCCCCCTCGTTACCAAAAGGCCTGTGCCGGGCCAAAAATTATTAATGTTTTTATTTCTTCTAATGGCAGTACTAAGTTAGTAAGTTGGTGAAGACACAGTGAAGTACACACACTTTCTTACGAACGCACTAATGTGCGCATGACCAATGCTTTAACAGCCATTGGTCCTGCGCCTGATATGGTTGAATAGGGATAAAAGGGTATAGACTAACAGATCACTGTGACTTGAAAATGGCCTAGAAGGACATCTTAAATATAAATTACTACCTATTTGATTAAAATTTGGCCTATCTATAAAATAGCAAATTGCTTATATTTTTTATATACCTAATATAGTTTTATATATAAGGGTCACCGCAAACATGTCACTTTTACAGCGCGTTCACGACCACAGCGGTACGAATTGCGGCGCGGTGAGCGGATCGTCTGTCTCTCTTTCACTCGATACTCGACGCGCGAGTGAGAGAGAGACCGGCGCGGTGAGC
>LUGF01027614.1:60124-84348 GCA_001625245.1 Calycopis cecrops | reverse complement strand
ACTTGGGCGACCAATATTTTAAAGAAATTGGATTTCGATCGAGGATCGTCGTATTATCCTTAATTTTGAAAAACATACCGTTGGTTTTCCATACGGGTGCTTAGTCCATAGTGATGCAAAGCATGTAACAGTGAGTAGCCCAAAGATAATCCGTGTGTTTGTATAAAGGGCCCCTTGATGATGTATATCAACATTCATCAATACTACTCACGTTACCTCTCCTACTTAGCCAAATTTCATAGGAGCCTGCCAATGTAGCATTGGATATTCGTTCTGAAATTCCTACTAAATATTATAAATCTGTCAGATTATTTGCAAAGTTACTCTCTGACACACATTGCTGCATTCATTTGAAAGAAGTTTGTGTCAGATATAACGGTTATGCTCTAGATTAAAATAAAATACTTTTTTATGTACTGAAAAATGCTGATCAAACTAGTAATAACTAAATAAATAAATATAAATGATGTTGTAAGTACAATACAATAGAATAATTTCAGTTACCTCACATTGGTTACTGTACATTTTTTCATTCCTATAGCCGTCACGTTCTGGAAAGCAATATTAAGATCTGACAAAGAGACATTGAACCTATCAATATAAAGTGGGTCTGGAACATTTTCAAAATTTTTTGCTTCTAATTCTGCGAGAAAGTTTTTCATGCAAGCATTATCTTCAACTTTGCACGGGATCGCATCTAAAACACAAATTAATATAATTTATGGTATGCCAGGGAACAGAAGGTTTTTCTAAGATATTGTATGTGAGAAAGCTTCAGAAAACGATGCATGTTTTGGTAATCTGAAAGTGAATGGATTTTTAAGTACTATTGTAAAAAGTAGTGTAGATATGCCATTTTGAAATTATGCTGACGAGAATACTGTTCATCTCCGTAAAATAACAGCTACGCTGAAGTATTTTGTGCTGCTCGTGAGTATTCGGTGGTCTAATTGAGGAGAAAATAGGCAGGAGGGCAACACAAGTGCTTCAATAGTTACCAAAAAGGCCTTGCAACTCTTTGTCCCCATGTATTATAAAAATATGATTAAAGTTCATTCAAACAAACAGAAATTTTAATTTACGCTCTTAAATATTCTCAGTTCGCTTATTTTTTTTTATGGTATAGAGGGACCAACGAGCGGTCGGAGCCATTTTCGGTCGTGCCCTGTTCGGCTACACGGCATGCATCGTAGCACTACCTCTTACTAAATTAAATCTTTCTTCCTAACACTTTTTTTTAAAACTCTAGGAATTTTATATAGGGCCACGCTACAATGGCCCATGGAGGGCGGAGGAGGAGGGAGGGGGGGGTCTATGGGCTTCGGTGGTCATGAAAATCCGATTGCCCGTTTGCCCCCACGTGCTTTAAAAGATTAGTACCGGATTGGGTCGGGATGTATATCTCGTTGACGAAAAATTAAGTGACAGCTTATACTGTCGCGTTATCTGCATTTTGTGAATTTTTGAAGGAGGGAGAGCAATACATATGTAAGTATATCAATAATGCTGATGTCCATGGGCATTGGTAGTAGAAAAGCATACGACTGCTCATTTGCCCTCTTATAATATAAAGAAAATACTCGCACTATTTTAAGCACAGGCTAAGACATAATATTGCAAAATATCACTATTTGAGTGAGTTATATTATTTCAAAATTAAAAACTATGTTGAATTTATGTAACTAGATACTTAGCAAAGAAGAAAACGAATTTATAAGTAGAAAAAATACGACTAATATATTGTTATTTAAAATGAAAATATATACTTACTGACAGCATGGAAGTGACTATGAATGATATAATATATTAAAATAAATGATCGAATGACTATCATCTTTCTTGTGTATTTTTTTCACTTGTTCACTTCCAGATGGTGAAATTAAAATGCGACTGCTTTATATACTGCTGCTTATTTAACAAATAAATCTGTAATTTTAACATAAATATATTACACAAATATTAAAATTAACGTCATATATAAAGTGTAAACAATTATAACAATAACTTTATGTAAAAACTGTAATTAAATATTATTTTATTTATTTATTTTCCACAATTTAAAAACTATCATTACAGGTTATATTATTACATGAATAATATACGATTTATAAAATATTAAATTATTTATAGAATATTTTTACAATTACAATTGCAGTAAATATTACAACGGTATAAAAATAAAATATTTATTTCAACATTCGTCCATCAGCATTTTCTTTGACAAACCGGATTCTGATTCCGGTCGTCACGCAGGAAGGCCTAACCTTAAACGATAGGTAACCTTTTCCAATTTGAGCATCTTTTTTAGAATAAAATTGGTATTTCGGTCGTCAGTTTTCAATTTGAGTGAAATATGCCAATGAAGAATAAAGAAGAAATTTGTAATATTTTTTGATTATTCAACTTCGTCGAAATTATAGTTTAATGTGATAGATATGCAAAACACGCAGTGTATCAACGGTATATACATATGACTTCTATGCATCTAAATATCTCCAAAATTTTACTTTCAGCTATGCCACATTTTTTAAATACAATTCAATTACTAATGCAACAACAACCTATTGAAGTTTAAAGTGGGTTTATGTAGCTTAAATAAACGCATCTATGCAAGGACATTTAATTTTACAGTAACATAAATAACATTAATTCATGTTATATACTTTTAAACTTATATGATAAAAAGGGCTTTTTTTATTTATTTAATAGTTAATGTAGTCTACATTATATATATAGAAAAAACATACATGATAAACTTAACATTACAACAAAATTGTACAAAGGTACTGCTTATTCCCTAGTGGAATTTTTGCCAGCAACCTACCGGCTTAATTTTAATTAAAAATATTACTTTTTATATTTTGGGTAAACCGACATAAACTTTAAAATAAATGTTAGCAAGTCAAGTGACGTAGTGACGTATAAACGTGCAAATTAAAAATACACTTAGCTCAACATCACAAGCACTGTCGTCGACTGTTTTATCGAGAGGGTTTTACTGCTTTAGAGTCTACTATAACTGGAAGACTGGCCTCAACGCTGACTTTGAATTTGGAGATAATTCCTTGTAGAGATGCCATGGTTTCAATTATTCTTTTTTTTTATTATTTCAAATGGGCTTTAAAACTACTTGACCAATTCTAATTATTCTTTCCCTAATGAAAAGCTACATTATCAGGAATGCTATATTTTTTAATGATTGAACAGTTTTTATTTTTGACGGCAAACGAAGCCAGGCCATCAGCTATATACAGTTCTAACAATTTCATGTATTATTTCTCCATTTATACTGGTCCGATCAAAAGCAATAACACAATTAAACTATTTTGATCATTTTCGTTGCATGCGAAATGATATTCATATTTTCTTTGTCCTATAACAAATGCACGGACGCAGAGAATTCTAGTGCAATTAAAAGTTTGCCCGATTTGTTTACGAGCGCACCTTTAGACCAAAATTCGCCAAGTTCGTGCGAACTCCACTCACATTGCACAAGTTTCTTCAGACCCATACAGTATGCGAAGTTTGAAGCTTGCATAGAATGGCGTTTCGCCCTAACAGTGTCAAAAACTTGCCTCCAATTTCGAAACCACAAGATTTTATGTCGTGTATTGACATCATACTGTATGTAAGAGCCAGTATTAGGGGTCAAGTGTTTTTAATAATGTTTTATCGTTTAATTTGTCCTCTTTTTATAGGAGGTAGTGTCGTGTTAAGTTCTTAATGCTTGGGTGTTAATACTCGGCTGCGTACTACCTGTATAGAGGTTATACAGATGCGTGACCCGTCGTATCTTGTGAGCAAGAAGTACCACGGTAGTGCCAACCCAATTCAGTCTCAATGCAACGTGGCACTACCTCTGACCCAAAAATAGTTGACGCGAGTTGACTTTTAAATTCATAAAACTATACTCATAAGTTTTAAACAAAAACTCTTCCAAGTCACATATAACTTTACCTCAACGATATCTCCAAAGTTTTTTAGCTGAACTAGCATGTGTTAAAATTTAATACGATTCTCCAGAGAACAAACTGCAGAATATGTGTCATATTCATAAAGTTCTGCATATCTCGCGGAACTGAGCACAGCGCTCTAACATAGAACTTGGAATATATCAAGCGCTGTAGAAAATAGTTGCATCTGATTAATGTAATGGCATAATCTAAGCCATAAATAAATATGCTGCCCGCATGGTGTTAATTCGTGGTCTAGTGGGAAGCATTTTGATCACAGGCGTGAGGTCCCGGGTTAGAATCCCGGGTCGGATCAAACTAACAATTTTATTGGGCTTATTCTATATCAACCAAACATCCTCATGCGAGTCCCCGGAACGGGTAGGTAGAGGGAATTGAGTGCACGGTACTTACTTTGCCGTGCTTCGTCCGCTTTCATTATTCTCTTTATACAAACACGCTGGTTGGGAAGACTCTTGGCACCAGCTTTAGACAGATCCATCAATAATTAAAAATAATTGTAATAAAAAGATGATAATTAACAAAATTTGTTATATTTTTTCGTCAAACATCACTTCTATCTATACGTATAATAAAACTATAGAAGACGTCATTTTGTCTTTCTTGTGCGGCTTTCACGCAAAAAAACTACTGAACAGATTTTGATAAAACTTTTTTATAGGTATAGGTATTAGTCCTCGGTAACATAGGCTATAGCATATCTATATAATATATAATGCTACAGTCGGTATCTCGACTTGAAGTACACTATTGTAGGGCAAAATAACGGATTGACAATTCGGCCACATAACATTATATGTTACCATAACAACATATTTTGATAAGACGGCTGTCAAGTCAACTAGTAATTAATAACATTGATCAGGTGTTTGATACGTTGAAAAGATATTCTTCTTCTTCTTGAATTCTTCTTAATGAACGAAAAGAAAATTATTTCAATTCGAGAAAATGTCTTCATAAGTCTTCTTTTTTTCTAGATATTTATTAACTCTCTTCATCGCTACTTTCATGCCTGGTTTCATAATTTGTGGAAGCAATAATTCAGAAAACATTTTCCAATTTTCGTGGGCAAATTTCAAGAACCCATCAGCTGTAAAAAAGTATTTAACATTAAAGCAACTTCAAAATTATTATATAGTGGAGTGCCTGGAGCATATAAAACCGTGAAACCTCGGAATAGAGTTACAGTGAATGGATTAATATGATCGATGTGGGATATTGTTTTTTAAACTATAAATTGCAATGTTTACCCAATATTTTTTTGTGCTTTCCACTTTTTCGGCATCCACACACGCGTTTAATTATCACTGCCTCCAACAACTGATGCAGCATTTGAGCACCTTAAACGCGTGTGTGGATGCCGAAAAAGTGGAAAGCACAAAAAAATAATGGGTAAACATTGCAATTTATAGTTTAAAAAACAATATCCCACATCGATCATATTAATCAATTCACTGTAACTCTAGTCCGAGGTAAAACCCCCCAGGAACTCCACTAATAACGATTGTCACTAAAACGTTGCAAGCATTTAAGTGATTAATGGTTATTGTATACTTATTTTATAGGAAATTAATGAAACTGTTCAGTGGGTAAGAAACAAAATTGAATTGACTCCACAACCTCTGCCCTACATGCAAACCTCTATATTTCATAGTAGCAAAAATACTATTACAAATGTACAATACACGTTATCTATATATTAACGTGAAGATAAAACAATCCAACCCCTTTTTTAAACAATAACTTGCATGCAGGAACTTGGCACAGTTGAAACGAATGGAGAATGCTTACATTGTAAAATAACACGTCTTATACATTTTAATATTATATCGATAACAGTATCAGTACCGACCGCCGACTTGTGGCCGATGCACTCCCTCAGTTAATGTTCTATTGTACTACTATTCGTTCACTTCGTGTTGTCACCTACCTCGCATGTTAGGCGAATCACACACGGTACGCGGTTGGCGGTGAGGCGGATCTCATGTTACATTGGGCTCTATGAAATCCGTTGATACCTAACATACGTACACCGGCAGACCGCGCGGTCGAGCGGCGCTCTCGCCGCAACCGCCTCTCCGCGCGGCCATCCGCGCGGAGAGGCCGCTCACACACAGGGAACCGCCTAACCGCGCGGATCAAGAATTTTAACTAAAATTTGCAATATTCATATTTTAGATTATTCACACATTAATTACTCTATAATAAAGCAACAATATAACATTAGGACATAAGAATTACACAGTAAAATAACATTAAAACACAGTACTTTATACAAAAAATGCTAACATGAAATTTAGATTTTCTTATTATATATTAGTTGCACGCTATTCTCTCTACGATAGAACTACATTATAACATTAAAACAAGAATCACACAAGAAAATAACATTAAAAATAGTACTTTAAGCAAACATGTTCAATATTTTTTAAATATCTATAATTGTTGTCCTTATCTTTGTTAATAAATGTTGCATAAAATGGAACGTTTATATAAGGACAATATAATAGATGAGACAAAATATGATTTTTTTTTGAGTTTGCTCTTTCTCTCTAAAATTAAAATAACCGCGAAAAATCCATCCGCGCGGTCAGGCGCGTGAACCGCCTTACCGCGCGGAGAACCGCTACGAAATCCGCTCGACCACCTCCGCCAACGGCGGCGGTGAGCGGTGCCGTGTGTTATTCGCCTTAGTTAGATCATATAAAATAGAAATATTTTATAACAATATTATAAATATTGCAGTTTAATCAAAGGTAGTGCCTGCTGGATTGCAGCCGAATTCGGCCGGTACGACCTGGAAGGTGCCTCTCGCTCACACGACACCGCCGTAAAGTTATGTTGTTTCGTGTGCACCGACGAGATGAACGCGCTGTTCCACGGCGACGCGCAACGGTGCCGTTCCGTGGAGATGTGGACAGGCCTTAAAGCCTAGTTTAGGCACCAGTTCCTCACAATACTACAATTTGTGTTAGCATCATATTTATTATTAATTATAACATATTGTATTGTGGTGAGAAATAAACTATTATTATTATATTTAAAAATGATGTAGTATTTATGAAGTTTCTCCAACTCCAACCTGAGAATTGTAAAGCAAGCAAAAAAATAAAACTACTTACATAATTCTTTTTGACCGTTGAATAAGTTTGTGATATCAAATTCTATGGGGTCCAAGGCTTCTGGCTTTACGTCGACAACTGATATGTGCCAATGATTTTTCCCATCAGATTTCTTCTGCTTCTTATGCTTGCATATTACTGTTGCTGTTATTCTTCCTGCAAATAAATCCATATAATATCGTATCTAGTATTCTCTTCTTATTTCTTCTTCTTCTTATTTACTTTTATTTACTTTTACTTTACTTTTACTTTACTTTTATTACTTCTTATTTCTATTGCTCGAAGTTTTGTTAGATCAAAATTGGGTATTGTATATGTTAATTTTTTTATGTTGATGCAGGGGAATACATTAATGATACCTGGGGGCCCGGGTGGCCCCTAGACCCATGTAGAACTTGACACTTAGTGTAATATAGACTAAACCCCTGCCTTCTGCATTCAGTTGCTGTAATTGGAGTGTCCTAGATCCGCAGTCAATAGGATCCCTCCAGAGACGGGCTGACCTGAGCAAAAGGCCAGACTTCGCCTCTTTGGTGACTGTCCGGCTGCCTCTGCCCTTCTACGTCGTCGAAACCGTGTATTGGGGTCAGGTTCCCATCCTGCCCCTGTCCCTAGTACCAACTACTACTACTACTACTACTAGTACTAAAGGAGCACGCCAGCAATTTGTCCGAGTCGGACCCGCCAGTCGTCCTATTCCATGCCGCCGTCTGCTGATTTAGAGGGACGGGTGGAGGACCCCTCAGTTGAACTGCTCTTAGTTGGCTTCTCCCCCCTAAGCCTGTCTGGTATGGGTGGCCCTGTCTGGCATAGCTTTGGGGATCACAGAGGCACGCAAGCACAGCGAGAAGGAGGTAGCATTTTTAGGGGGGATCAACGTTTAGACCTATCTTGTTAACACTGCCAGATTATTTTGTCGAGGATTTCGTAATAACTCAGAACGTCCGCTTACCACTTTTAAAGAACACCTCTCCTTGACCGTATACTGGTATAATCAAAACTTGTCCTTTTGCAGTGTACGATGACGTCATCATCAGCGACGGACATAGAATATCAATCTCCAAAGTATCGGTGTCCACTCTGAAATAAAATATTTTTTCTTTGTTAACAAACTCGACAAAGGTAAATTTTTGTTAACAGACCTGACGAATCTTGGGCAAAATTTGCCACTTTATGCGACCCATACTCAAAGACGCGACGCGGCAGACCAAAAAGGAAATAACGAGATGAACTCGACGCATACCTGCCTGATTGGCGTCATGCAACTCTGAACAGAACAGAACAGGCCTTTGCCCAACAATGGGACACGAAATGGGCTTGATATAGGTAATATAATAACAAACTCGAGTCGGGCAAAAAAATTAACGCAAAAAGTAAATAGTAGTTCAGTAAAAGTCTGCTGCAATGCAGTAAGCCATGTTACGTTACAGGCCGGCACGGCCGGGGAGGTACCTCTCGGTCACATAATACCGGCGTGAATTGTGGTTTGTGAATAGCTGGTGTTGGCAGAAAGAAGATAGGGCAACTATATAACCTCTATGCGGATATCTTCGGGCGTCGGTATCCATGGAAATGGCTCCGACAGCTCATTTGCTCACATTTAATATAAAAATAATAGAAAAGACTATATATATTTATATATATTAAAAATTACGTATATATATATATATATATATTTGTTTTTTTTTGTGGCCAAATGCAAGCCTATCTATTACAAAAAAAATATTACCTGACTTCCTTAGTGTCACATTTACCCAAGCCGGAGCCGGTAATATTTTTCAAAAGGATTTGCATACTCGGAAAAGATGCGTCGATGGTGTCCACAGGAGACGGGTCTAACGGCTCTATCCCAATTTCGGGAACACCGTCGAATGTTGTTTTCATTATAGAAATAACCGCATCTTGCATGCATGCTGCATCTTCAAGTTTACAAGGTGCAGCGTCTAAATTTAAAAAAAATATATTAAAAATAAGCCTTATAATATTCTCGGAATAACCTATTAAAGAGCATAGAAGTTCCACTACATATTATGAAGATCCTTCTTCACTCGGTCTCACGGGCCGCACGGCCACCATCACCTTTAAGGCTATATGTGGACTAGAGGCATCTCTCCCATCGTGTCGCCATTTTTTTTTTGCGGAGTGGATCAGCGTCAGCTGACTCCTCTTTAAGTCTTTCTGCAGCCTCCTTCCAAGATAGGACATCCTCACAGAAGCAGGCCACCAATCTTTGCTTGCTTGGCTTGGCACTACTTTTAATCTTCTCAAGTTGAGATAGTATTAAATAAGGTAAAAAGGTCCACTGATGATCATAAGCCGCATTGAATGAACTTGCTGAATTCTCTTGATACTCTCATGCACACGGGACCGTCCGCTGATGGGCGATGCGGAACACAGCCACTAAACGGCACTAGTTCTATGCAGGTGCCACCATCATAGCATCCATTGTCAGGGTGGAGCCGGGCGTGATAAGAAGAATTTTAGAAAGAGGTAATGCCACGCTGCATGCAGCCGAATTGGTTCGGCATGACCGGGGAGACCTCTAGCTTAGAGATATAAAGTGACAGATGTGCTGTCACGTTTCGTGCGGTGTGTAAGTAGCCGGTGGCCCATGGAGGGGGAGAAGAATCGAGGGCAACGCATCTGCGGATGTCTATGTCGGTAACCATGAAATCTTATACTCGCCTTGACTACATATCAAATTCTTATCAATACAAGATTATTAACTAACAAAAGTTATAAAATCGAGGTGAACCAGTAGATATTACACCATTTAAGAGCTCAATCTATATACAAATGAATGTCTGTATGTCCTTTATTGATTAGTAAATTGTTCATTTATATCATAACGTTTTATAACGTAATGATCTATAGCAAAGTTGTTGTACCAGAAAGGTTTCTGAATTGGCACGACTAATTTTCGACAGGTGGGGTAGCAACATGCGCAGGGTACAGCTAATTTAAGGATATAATATAAACATGAACGTCCACGCTAGAATTACTCGTAATACGTACACGCTAGTTAAATTAACTAAACACAGTACATGCTTAAATTGCGTATTTCGAAAGCAATACAAAATTAAATTTACTCTTCAACTCTCCCTTTCGAAAGTATCAGGCAAAAAAATATTAACTGCAAACATTGTCGATCTTATTTTGCTAAATTAAATCTTACATTTTCACCTATGACGATAGTTGTTAACCAAATATTTTATGCCATCTCAGCAGTAAAAAAAACTCGTGCTGCGTATTCTCAAAGTTTGTTTCACCTTCAAGATACCAAATTTACTGGAATTTGTTGTTCTTCTGTGAATAAAATATTTTGTAACAGTGCAATGTCATGTTTATTGCACTATCCCTACTATGCGACATTACATTTATATTAAAGACTTTCTTTTTAATTTCTATGATACACAAAATAAAATGTTATTAAATTATTTAATTTTAACAGTTTATTAAGTTTTCATAACTTACGTATTAAATTTATTTCTAGTAATAAGCAACCTAATATCTATTTAAATGGCATCCTTCGAAAATGATACACAACAAACTCTATAATAATATAGGACTAAATATTAAATATTTAAGAAGTTCTACTTACTTGTACTAAGTACGTTGCAAACACCAAATACAAAAATAAATAAATTTAAATTACACATTTTAAATGTATAATTCCTAATCAGCCACTAAAGCTACCAACCTTTGCGTCGGCCTTATATATTTATATATAGTTTACCAAAATTAAGGATAATGTAATATTTGATTTTAATTAAACCAGTATACTTACCTATATCTACACGTTTATTTTTTTTTGTAATTTTTTGTATTATTATTACATCGTTTTTGATTTGGATATTATAATAGGGAACTATAAGAGGTAGTGCCACGCTGCATGCATGCATGTAGCCGAATTGAGCCGGCACGAACGGGATTACCTTCCCGGTAGGATCCCCGGGGAGGTCCGGTCTATTTTTGACAGACGATGCAGGGTTCTACTAGTATAATATAAATGTTATAAATACTATATTACAAATACCGAAACGAGGAAACATAAATATAACACATTATATGCAAAAATTAAACACAAATGTAGTAGTACATTCCAAGTTCCCAAAGAAAAAACAAACAAAAAAAGAAGGATTTTCTCACGCGGTCAACCTTGCAAGACAGTGCGTCAGCGAGTACAGGTGTAGAACTAGTAGGTTTATATGAAATGTTTCAGAAAATTGCGTTATATTTTAGCTGCTTCATTTTTTATATGGTAACAGGGGAAAAACGAGCAGTCGTAGTTATTTTCATGACGCCCATAGATATATCCGCATAGAGTCTATACAGATGCGCTGCTCTCCTTTCTTCTCCCACCTCCATGGGCCATCGGCTTCTTGCACACCGCACGGAACGTGACAGCACAGCTGTCACTTTACGCCGGTCTTGTGCAGCCGCGATTTCCCGCACGACCGAGGAGATATTCCCGATTTTGTTGTGCGGGCCAATACGGCAGCCAATGTGGCACTATCTCTTACTAAAATGTTTTATATTATGATTAGATCGAGTGGTGGCCCATGGAAGGAGTAGGAATAAGGAGGACAAAGCATCTGTATAACCTCTACGCAGATATATCTATGGGTGTCGGTAATCATGAAAATGACACCGATTGCTCGTTTGCCCCTTTAAACTATAAAAAAGTGAAAGTGTAAACAAATCAATAAAAAACAATTTACACTACATACAAAAAAATGCTCTAATAAAAGAACTTATAAGAGAAAAAAAAATGTTCTTATAAAAGAACATTTTTTATCAAGCTAAGATACGGATGTTGGTGAAGCATGGACAAGAGAAACCCACCCTAATCATACAGTTTATCCTCATAAGTGGCAGCCATGATGTCAAGTATCGTACAGCTTATATGTTTCTGTCCTATTGAAAATGAAAGAGAAGATCGGTGTAGTCATTTTTTTTATATAGCCTGGGAGGCAAACGAGCAGATGTAACACTTTATGTAAAGTGATCATCAATGCCCACAGAGATCCCCAACACTTACAGGTCTAGCAGATGAGTTGCCGACCTTTGAGAGAAGAATAAGCTCTTCTTAAAAATAATCATATGACGAATAACCTTAATTTTCCTTTCTCTTGAACAATAGTATAATTTTATTCCATTACCAAGGCCAGCGTTTTATATCAAACCTGCACCTGCTTGGACAGCCTAAGCTATATTTTATTCGCCGCGTGGGTGAGTATCAGATGTCCCCGAGCTGCAACGCGGGTCAAAATATCAAATGTCCCCCGCCCCAAGACAGGTATGAGCCACATAAATATTGTTTTATTAAAATATTACTATACTTTACAATTCTTTATGTAGTCAGCTGCGTATTTGATTCCCAAGTCGGTTTGAAAGTTTTATCATTAACTCAGAGCCGTGGTTTCGCTCGTATAGTTAATACACATTTTAAAGTCCTTAGATTTGATTGATCAGTCAAACAATGAGTCAGGACGTGTTACTTTATTTTTAGATACTAACTGACTTTACGGACTTCGCCTTGTCTTATAACTAGGAACATTGAAAACTAGCTGACTCGACGAACTTCGTATCGCCTAACATTCGATTCTTTTGTTTTCATTCTTTAATACTTATTCTGCTATTCGGGATTCATTCATAAGATCATAACATCACAGTTAATAAGGGACTTGATCCCGCAGACAAACTTTTCAAATAGTTTCTCGGGAGTAGTGTATATATTGTAAACAGAATGTTTTTAATAATAAAAATTAAAAAAAAGTAAAGTTCTTTTAATTTTTAAAATCCGTCAGGTAAAGTATAAGTACTGAATTTCCCGTAGGAATGAGCGATTTTCCTGTAGTAAACGATGACCAGGCTTAGTATCTATACAACACAAAAAGTTTGATTCGAATCCATCCAGTACAATTAGAGATTAGCCTGGACAAACAGACAAACGACGAAAACGACGATTCAAAAAAAATTAAAAATACATTGAAGTGTTCACATTGAAGTTTGTTTGAATACTATTTTAACATGGGTGATGTTAAATTAGTTGTCAGTAAATATTTAGTTTGTCCATAAAACTGTTACAATTAAAAATAAAAAAATATTTGATTTGAATTTGGAATCAGTCATTTTTTAACGATTTCATTATGCTTTCTTATTTTTGCGCCAATACAATATTTTGCGATATCAAAAAGGAGTGGGGTGATAAAGCGAACAGAATCGCTGTGATTGCATTACACAAAGTAGGTATGAAGCCAAATTTAATTTTCAAAACTCTGCATACACTTGGTATTAGTCTAATGTTTGTGTGGGCTATTAATAGGTACAATGAGACTTCCTCTGTTTGTGACAGAGAAAGATCTGGCCGTCCACATAGTGTTCGTACGAAAGAGATGATCATAGCAGTGAGGGACAGAATTCGAAGAAAGAGTTAGCTATGAAGGAGTGACTGAGCCATATTTTTGTGAAAAAGGTATCAAAACATTGGCACAAGTGTATCAAGATACAATTCTTGAGATGGTAGTTAAGCCCCTTAATAACACCATGTTCAATAGCCTAGTGTGGTCCTTCCAGCAAGACTCGGCGCCGAGTCATAAAGCTCGGTTTATGTAGTCTTGCTTGGAAGCGAACGTCTCAGACTTCATCAGAGCTGACGACTTGCCGTCGCGGTCATCTAGTCCCGATCTTATTCCGCTAGATTATAATTTAGGCTCAGTATTAGAGAGTACAACTTGCTCTAAACGCCATGATAATTTTTAGTCCCTAAAACAATCCATACGATTGGCAGTTAAGAATTTCCCTATGGAAAGTGTGCGGGCTTCTATTGATAACTGGCCTCAACGTTTAAAGGTCAATGGAGACCACAATACTACTAGACTAACAATGTAAAAAAAAACAATTGTTTTCTTTGTAACAGGAAATCTTATAGCTAGACTAGGTATGTTCGAAGTAGAGACACGGATTTTACCGTTTTATTATATTATGTTCGTCAAAAAGTTATGCCGCTCGAAAATAGTCTTAATTGATCAAAACTCTGACTTACAAACTTTCAGGTAACAGGTAACAGGTAAAACTTTCAGGTAATTTTTAGGTTCCATAATTTTCTTTTCTATGTTTGTTGGCTTGTTTGCATAAAAAAATATTTTTTTGAGTAATTTGCTAATCAACACTTTCGCTTATTAGTTTTTCAGCAATTATTATTTTTTATTAACTTACTGATTTAGTTCTCCTAGTTCGATGATACCGCACCTCCAGATATGTAAGGGCCCTAGTAACGATAGAAATAATGCTTTGGTACATAATATACACACATTGTATAATATATGCATTTGGTACATAATATGTATGTTTAGTTTATATTATTAATAATTTTAAATTGAATTAATTTAAATTCAATTAAATATTGCTTTAAATGTAAATTTTAGTAAGACGTATCACAATTTACATTTTTAACAATGTGATGTTAGCACTTAGCATATAAGTATTATAACACTCTTTGTAAAGCAAATACATATTATATAGATGCTATTCACAAAGCAAATACATAGATATCTAGAGTTAGTCACGCCGGTATTAATATACATTTAGTTGTAACATACATTTAGTTACAAACTACGCTCATGTGCCCTAGGACAAATTTTCAGAAGCGAATCTCTCATGCCAATTATAAAGCATAACATAATAATATTATATTGCCAGAACCAGTGCTCGCTAGAAATACAACACAGCTCTCTACAGTGTTGTATTTCTAGTAAACACTAGTTCACTTATTATGCCGTACTTCATAGAGTAGGAACTAAAGGATATTTTATGTACTATAGCCATTATGTACCTACTATAAATACGAAGCACTATTGTTACATGTTAGGAGTATCGGATCGTCTTTACCAAGAGATGCTTTTTGTTCAATACACCTTTAATAGTAGTGGTTTTGCTCATTTTATGCGACTTAAGAATTTTCCTATTAAGAGAACAAGGTTAAGGAGGAATGATGGTGATAATGATATTACATTCTAGGTGTTCCTATACGGATGTCTATGGGCGTCGGTAGTCATGAAAATGGTTCCAATTGCTCGTTTACCCCATACTATAAAATAATACTAGACTAATAGGTGTTCATAATGACAATTCTAATAACGTCAAAGAAAACGGTAAATATCTCATTACTAACAAGCCTTGCAAAACAGCCACTCGTGTAAGGGCAACCGGTGAGATTGTGTAACGGTGTCAAGCGTTTCGATGCCTGTAATTGATTTGTTCTCGACATAATACGAGCCAATTGTATAATGCGCCGTTACGATTCATATCGGAGAGATTGTTCGATAATTTTTACGTCACCGATCACTGATTTTGAACGCACCTGCTTGTCCAAAGATTCGGTTTCGAAAACGTTCGCGTCAACGTTACTTGGACGTTGCCAGTGATGCCAACTTATCGCATTGTCAATCAATGATCATTTATTTCTAGTCTTATACTTATTCTGATATTTATATCTGTGTTTAATATTTGAACATTGTCAACGGCCTACCGCAAGGAGCCAGTATAGGTACCGATATGACCTTGATATCTTAGCTGAATGTATAATAAAACTACTTGATGTAGGTTTATTTAGTTATTGTCCGTCCGACATTTAAGGCCTTTTGAGTTCTTAGCAAATAAATAATTATAAATCTTCGGGTACTTATAATAACTTATGACAGCTGGACATCTGTCATCTCAGTCCACTCGTGACCGAAGTAAAGCTGTAAAGCTTCTAAAACAAATGGTTTGTTAATTATAGAAATCCGTAAAAGTACCTTTGTTGTAACGACTAATATTATAAATATCAATCATCATCAAAATCAAAATATCTTAGCTTGTAATTTAGGGCGGTATTCATACTATATTAATAAATGTTGACGATCATATACAGGATTATTTTTTGGTCACCGACCAAATTTTCAGGTTTGGTTCAGGACCAATAATACATTCGACTTATAAAATAAAAAAGAATGAAAAAAATAATTACTTAAAATACTTTGTCTCATGTTATAAACATATTTCTTGGTCACGGCGAGGCAGACTTGCGAGTGTCGCTCGGCTCGCGCCACTGACCTTGAAGTCGAACATCTCACATATGAACCACGATCGCTGTATTTTTAAGGACCATTCCTAATCGATTTTTATTTAACAAAATTTTACAATTAGACGATAAAATTTAAAACACATCCTAGGAATTATGTTTACTTCCTTATTTTAAAATTTGGCTGGTGACGTAAAACTATCCTGTATAAAACTTACTTTTAACTGGCGCAATTTTACGCGTTTACAGTACGAGATGTGTGGATCATAGAAAGTGGTAATCTATGATCAGGTATACCCTATTTTTATATCATAAGGGGTCAAACAAGCAATGGTTTCCAAGTTCCACTTGTCAACTCCCGACACCTGTTAACATACACACGGTTATCGATTTTGCAGATTCATTGCCTTTCTTCACCCAACCGAAATAGGCCACTGGCTGTTCAGAAACCAAAGCTTCATAATAAACATAGCCTAATATATATATAAACAAATAATTTTAAACAATTTAAACTATATAATAATTTCACATAGATATTTTCAATTTAAAAAATGCCAGACCATTCGTATCTAACTGTAACAAACCACTGAATGGACACATGACAATAAAACCATAATAGGTACCCATACTTTCCCGTGGGTTTAAAAAATCCCATCCAAGCTGTATATAGAAATGGACAAGAGAAATGGATTAAAGTACGTGCAAAATTTATCGGAAGAGATTTGTGGTTGCGGCGGTACTGCAATTTGAATGCCGAAAACATAATTGATGAGGTCAAAACCACTATATTGGAATTATTCGAACTGTCGATATTTTTTGGAATTTTTATGGGGTTTAGATGCATATTGCATCGTGAAATATCTACATTATACGTCTAGTTGTATATTGATTCGATTTGCAAGCTGGAGCTGAGTATTAGGTAGATTTTTTTTATGAAATACGCCATGCCACATATTCGACGGTATGGCTCTTAGAAAACAAACACCATCGGTTAACCTTTATCCTCAATTCACCTTCAGCGGTTATTACTAACATCGACAAAAATTTTATAATTAAATCGCTACAATAAAACTAGTAAATAGTAAATAGTTTAGTAAGAGGTAGTGCCACACTGCATGCTTACATGCAGCCGAATTGGGCCGGCACGACCGAGGAGTTGCCTCTCGCTTACACGAGACCGGTGTATAGTGACAGCTATGCTGTCGCGATTCGTGCGGTGTGTAGCCGGTGGCCGGTGGCCCATGAGAGCGGGAGGAGAAAGAAGGGTAGCTTAACTGTAAAGCCTCTATGCGGATGTCTATGGGCGTCGATAGTCAAGCCGAATTAAACACGGATTGAACGAGTTGATTACAGATTAAAAAGAGAGAAAAAATTAAGAATAAAAAAGGGCTCTCCGTATTTTTTACCCTCACGCAAAGCTTGTAAGCTTGTAATGAGACTCGACAAGTTTTATTTCTCGTGCAACGGCATTACGCGTCACGTACGATCGTCCGGAGTAATTGTCGCAAAACAAGAAGTCTCACGTAATTAACATGGATACATCTGCTCATCAAGTATGCGGGGATCCATCAACAGGTGGCCTTGATATCAATGCGATGTCACTATAGCCTTGGCCTATTATAAAGTGCAGACTAGTTTTTATTATGGCGCATATATCCCTTGACATGGGTTTTTAATAGTAATGGGAGAAAAACTAAGAATACGAGTCTTTCGGTGACTACCGGCGAAGATTAGCATATCCAAAGTTAAATCTGTCATTACTTTTATTCACCCCGTCCGTCCAACAACGAACCGTCGGGTATCAACTACTCCAAATGTAAAATAGCCTAGTAGATATTCGCTAGCCCTAAGTAACTTTGTTTCTTAGATATCTACTATCTACTGTCAAAATGCTTTTGGATTAAATACATATAAAAATAATATTAAACCTTATTTAGTATGCCAATTGTGTAGCAATATAAATGCGTCAGAAACGAGTATCCTTATCCTATAAAAAAAAAGAGTAGATACTCTTTTTTTTGATGAGGAAACGAGAATATTGGTAACCTTTAAAACGAAAATGTGAAAAAAGACAATGCTTCTTAGTTAATGCTTAATTTATACAAATAAACATTTATTAGTTAGTATTTCAACTGTATTTACTTCTATTTTTTTCTATTGCATTATCAGTTCGATTGTTTAATCTGGCAATGTTTCCTGCATTATTAACTGTTTTTTTGGTTACACAGGGGAATACGTATGCTACCCAGGAGACCGGGTGGCTTAACCGGTGTTCGGAAGAATGGGGGCGCTGCCGTCGAGCTGGCCACACCACTGCGACCGTTCCCCACAGTGTCTATGGAACGCAGACCAGAGACGTTTCGACTGGAGGGGGCTTCCGGTGTTGGCGTCTTTTTTCTCTTTACTTCACCTTCCCACCATTTTCAACATTCACATCCTCTGTTTGGCTTTAAATATTGTACATCATCATAACATCAAAATATATACAGTTCGATTCGCATGAATATTATGCGTTGAAGGAATCCTCATTGTTGGGATATAAAACCCCAACAACCGGGTACAGTATTGGGCTCGGCAACTCGGTTTCCCCTACTGACTAAACCCCTGTGGATGCCTTCAGAAGTTTTAATTGGAGGACCCCGGATCTACAAGCAACAGGCAGCCACCCAAGACCCATTCATCAAACGCCCGCAAAGGACAGGGAGGACGGCAACGACACACCACATCTCCTCTTCCTCTGCGGCCCCACCGCCAACGCATCTGACGGTGCGCCCCCGTTCGGTCGCAGAAGGCAGGGTAACGACACACCAAGACACTCCTCCACCCGCGACCCTCCTGCATGGACGTACCCAGAGTGAGCCCGAGGGGAAGCCAACTCGGAGCATCCCCTTCTAGGATCCCTCTTGGCTTCACCGTGGTGGTTGATGCCAAGGTTACTGAGCCCCCTTACCACGAAAAGTTGGAGATCCCTCGAGGGCCTACATTATTAACTAATTTAAGCGAGAACAAAAGCAATATATAACGAGAAATCAAAAAATACTGACCATTTATTTGTCAACGCGCAGGCTGTATTTGGGACGGCGAAGTCAAGGTTTTCACTAATATCAAGTTCCTTTAGATAGAGCAATTCAAATACACAGTGAAGTCTAACTTTCAATATCACGTTCTTAAGGAATAAGCTCCGGTCTCATGTCACAGGCGACACACAGTTTTTTTTTTAAAGATATTTGAAGTCAGAATCGCAAACGAATTACTGATTGACTGATTTGATGATTGTTGGACAACAATAATATAGACGCAATGCTAACATGACTGAAAGGGTTTATTAAATTCAACAACAATAAAAAGCAACAATCTGCTCGGAAGCACCTGGCGCTATCCAAACGACAAACGTGAGCTATTGTACTGTTTTTTTGCTGGACGTGACCAAAGTCGTGAAATATTTTATGGCCATATTGCAGTCGTAATTTTAAAAGCAATGTCTTAACTGCTAATATAAATAAGGCATTTTTATCGTAGTGCGATTAAGGATAATAAACATGCTTAGATCACTTTTTCCAATACTTATATTTATTGTTAAATGTGAAAAAGCATCAAAACAACTCAATTGCAGTACATCGCAGAACCCAAACAACTAAAAAAACAAGAATATATATTATATTAACTGATAATCTCATAATTGGCTAAAAATTATTAAAATTTAATGCCAATTCAAAGTAGGCACACATTCTTTTAGGAGAAATTAACATGTTTCAGGATTTAAGCGCCTTAAATATATAATGTTAAATTAATTAAGAGCCAACTCATTTATTTTATATAAGCTATTTTATTTTTACATTATGACTGTATAACTACACTGGTTAACCTAACATACATTGTCCTGACATAATTGCAGAATTTGTTGACATGGTAATGTGTAAAATTCATTTGGAGAACTGTCAAATCCCCTTACACTCTCTTATTATTATTTTTATGAATGAATGATGAAGACAAATTCTAAAACACAAAAACTTTAAAAATTAAAAATTAGAAAAAAAAATCATGCTGTTTAACAACATGATTTTTTTATAACAATAACAATATTTTGATTAATTTTTATGGTTTTTGTTTTTTAGAATTTGTCTTCATCGGGAAGAACGGGAGGAAAAATTAGGACTTGTCTTAGAAACTAGAAGAGTTACAAGTGGTATGTAACTAACACACCTCTGCTCCCATGAGCAGAGGTGTAATTGGAACCTAAAATTTGCCGAAGGCAATTTTTCCACCAGCACCTTTGTTTTGTTTTGTCCACTTTTATCGCGATCGGGCCCTTGATCAAGATGGCGCTATTTCTTACAAAGTAACTGTAACTGACTATTAAAATAGGATCTTATGCAGGCTCAAACGGAGCGTCTGGCACCTGTCTGTTATCCTGTCCATTATTCTGTCCTGTACATTATTTCCGCCACAAGGAGTAGGGTGTGAAGGACAGGTTTTGACCAACAGCGAAATCTTGTGATCGAATATCTGTTATACTTTGGTCATTTGAATTACAAATTCTAGTTACGATCTCTGAGAGGAATTGAATATAAAGCTGATAAGATTTCATATTCACAAATTCTCTTTTGTAAAAATATATTGAATTGATTTAATGTTATATAGTTTATTTAATGTTTTAAAGGTATACTTTACCATTACAGTCTCTAAAATTTTAAATCTAGAAATATAAAATCTGATTGGAAAGATTTAAACTAAAGCTTCATCTTACCCATCAGATTTTTCACTAAAAATGTCGTACTTATCACAATGATTCCCTTTGTCACAGAGCAACATAGGTGATCACGTTCAAGCAACAATGTTGAGATATATGCAACAATGTCCTGGCCTATTACTTTTCACATGCATGAAACCTTTACCTCCTTTATTCTGCATGTTATCGCGATATTAAATTACCATGAGGTTCATCTAAGAATCGTATATAACTTAGAATTAGCTACTAAACGTCGTCTCTATTTAAATATTTTATTGGATCTTAATACATCGACATTCCCGTAGAACGACCGTATTGCTGCAATTCGATATTTAGGTTATAGCAAACCAAGTCTATTGTCCAAAGTGAAACGTTTTAACTTTGTAACTGGTAGAACTTAAAGGCGCTAGCGGTTTAGCAATTTCATTGCTAAATGTATACTATTTGTCTGAATTTACAAAAAAAAATAAAATACAAATCAATATCCTTAACTTACCATAAATATTTCTATGAGCAGCATTTTGAAGTTTGCCTTGTCAGCTTAGTTTGTAACCTACATTGTTATTAATGAAATTCTCCTTTTATTTGAGATAGTGATTCTACAATTGCTTATGACTAACTACGTATAATATGAAAAACACATTTTCAAAAATATGTAGGTACGTCACTTCTGTTTTTACAACATGTCCGTAACGTAATGGTTTCCAGAGTAATAAAAATCCCCTGACGATGGTAGGTGGTAGAATTTTTTTGACGTTCAAAAAGCAATTTTTTAAATTCTATTTTGAATAAAAATATTTTGATTTTGATTTCGATTTTGATGTTATTGAGTTGCAAAACTTTGTCGAATGTCACTTAAAGTGACTGCATAGATCATTTCAACCACCACTTGGTCATCTGGACTCAATACGGCTGTTATTGAGTCACACCACACATACTCTGTATTACAAGTAATTGAAGAAAATAAATTATAAAAGGACTCATCTGTAAATATGTGATATTGATCACGATGCAAAGATGAATTGGATAATAAGTGAGATGTGGCACAGCTTGTACTAGCTAGTAGTAGTACTTTCTGACGAAAATCGCCGATCTCTCGTACAATTCAAAAGCTGCAATAGCAGAAAGATAATCATACAACGTTTTTAAGTATTCGTAGTCTTAAATCAGTCAATCGCCACCGCCTATCACTTACAGAATAAATACAGCATGTTTTATTCAAACGAACAACTCGTTAGCACAACGCATTGTGGTCGCTAAACAAACCGGCGCAGCGGTCACATTCCCTTACAGCGGCTCCTTCGCTGCACTATGGACTCTGGTTTATTTTAAAACATAACTTTTAGCAAATCTATTTAGAGCTCCGGATGGAAATGTGGCATAATGAGTTTAAAAAACAACGAATCCTGAATCATAACATGAAGTAGGTAAGGCTATTGCATTATATTGTAGAACCAGCTCCGGATTAAGATCTAACGGGTACTATAATTTTACGGGGTTTTACGATGCCAGAGGTTGCAGCCCTCCTAAGGCCCTACCTGAATTTGGCATGGTGTAGAACGAAAAATTTCAATAAAGTAGTAGCTATGAGTTGCTCACAGACTCAAGATCGTAGAAGGTCCCGTATAGTTCGGAATTAGATTCCGGGTTCAAGACGAATGGTTGATCATCTGACCAGGTAGAAAGAGCATCTCCGTGCAGAAGCTGGGGGGATCAATGAGCGATGCGATATGGATCGGATGATTTGAGGTTCATTGAAAGAGGCGTAAGACATGAACCATGACTATGAAAAATGACTTAAAAGTAAATAACGAATGAAGAGCACAGAGAAATGATTGTACAATTGTCAGGTTTGTATCCTCCAATACCGTAATCTTTTTGATGGGATATGAGACCCATAAACACGGATACCGGTATCAGTGGATGCAAATCAGAAAATTGTAAAACTTCTGACATTGTAAGATTGTTAAAAACATCAATTCGTCATAATTTACGAAGTAATTACTGTTATTAGAGCTTTATTGCAGTATTTATATCAATTATAATTTATAGTTTTATTTCAAAGTTTGCTAGAAAAATATTAATGGCATTAAGCTTGCACATAGGCATTCCGTACTACAAACGGGCCGCTCGATCTCCATCCATTCCCATGGATATAGAAAAAGTAAATTGCTAGCGAAATTGCGCTTCAAATAATAATTATAAACTATAATTATACTTTTCCTGTCCACTGCAACCGTGAATTTGTTTGAAAAACACATTTCACGGCAGTTGGAGAAATATGTGCGGATTGCAATATTTTTGCGCTATGGCCGGTTGATTCGAGAATTTAAACAATTACATACTAGCCGGTATACGTAATTTCCATATTCCGGTTCTGAAGGTCCGACATGTGGTTGATAATGGTGCTTAATAATACTATTTTTCTGACAAATTGCGAACTTTAAGGACGTATTTGCGAAATACGAATTCAAAGACATAATATAAATTAACGATGGTTTATAATAAAACTACATAAACTGTGGTTGTGTGATAAAAGTTATTACAGAGTAGGAGGATTTATGAATAATCCTTGGGACCTTGGGATTGTTTTTTTGTTTCCGTGCTGTTTTTTCTTTCTCTTTATATTTATGGCATGCAATGGAGCAGTCTAACCATTTTCATGACTACTATCCATATACAACCGCATAGACTTTACACAGATACGTTGTCCTCCTTTCTCTTCCCACATGACCGGCTGCTTACACACCGAAACTCATGTGCCGAAACGCGACAGCACAGCTGTCACCTTACGCCCGTGTCGTGTAAGCGAGTGGTACATCCCCGATCGTGTCAGCCCAATTTAGCTACATGCATGCATGCAGCGTGACACTACATCTTACTAAAACTACTGTTTGAGTGTAATGTAATATTTCATACCAAATGATGGTACTAAGAAAAGCCGCTAAATTTGTTAAGCCAGTTTTTCTCAAAGAGTAGGAACTCAAATTTTGACATTTAAGACATTGTAAGATTATTGTCCACTAAAGAACTATTGATGTGTATTATTATTGATGATAAACATTTTTCCCCTTATTAATAAACATAGAATAACTCTATCCAAGGAATAACCTATACTCGGAATTTTAATTCGATTCCACATTTGACATTAGCTACTGTCATTTTATAAAATAATGATACCACATATAACATAATGATGAACACAACAATCGATGAACAATCGCGATTTTATGTTTATATAATTATAATTATAATGTCGGTGTGCCAATTAAAGAATAAATGATAGATTTTTATTGAAATAAATACATAATAATTCATAATAATCATTATTA